>JABRWK010000181.1:9953-71390 GCA_013372445.1 Hypothenemus hampei | reverse complement strand
TAGGGTAAATGTGGGATTTATGCCCCCCCTTAATTAAAACTGGCATATAGAAAAATGCATTGATACATTGACCGTGCAAACTGTACTACTTTGTACATAATTAATCGATGAATGTTCGAAATCAAGTTTTTTTTGTTAATTTGCTTCGAAAGTGGAAAATTTTAATTTTTTCGATATATTAGCCTTTGAGGATATTTGCCCCATGCATGGGATTTATGCCACTACTTTCAGGGATTTATGCCTCACGTTGGTATTTATGTCCCAGTTATGAAATAAACTCAAATTTCATCGAAAATGTGGTTTAATTTGACAATTATTAATTAGAATTAAAAGTTCAACAAAAATAAAAAGAAACTATTGGATTATTGTTCAACTCCATACCAGATTCATCCATGTTGAAAACACTTTTTGGGAATGATTTTAAGCGATTCGTTTTTTCAAAGTTATCCATAGAATTTTGAAATAGAAAAAAAATTAATCACGAACCGACTTTTTCGACCATTGTGAAGTATGTCTCCAAATTTTTAAAAAACATATTATGCAATATGTTTTTAAACTTGTTTATTTAATATATTTCTATAATAATAACTTCATATGTTTATTTTCGTTGAATTTTTAATTGTAAATCATAATTGGTTAATAATTGTTAAATTAAATGACCATTTTTTTTAAATATAAATTTGTTGGTTAATATACCAATGCATTTTTCTATACGTATGCCAGTTTTAAATAAGGGAGGGCATAAATCCTCACATGTGGAGGGGCATATATCCTTTTGAGATAAAAAATTGTGGGATAAATGCCTCTCGTAGAATTAGATCTTTCCAACTCGTTTTCAAGGTTAAAATTCATATAACATGAGAAAATGTGTTATAAACAATGCATATAAGCAAACTTTAAATGGTTTGAAAACCATATATACCTTCTATCCTTAGTTTAATATGATGCAATATGTGAAGGATTAACTATGTCGTTTGTCTACAAATTCATTCCTCAAAATGAAGCTATTATTGTTGTCTCATACCTTCCATTTTTCGTCTGCAAGTCAGATTTACCAAAAGGTAAGTATAGTGAAAAGCGGCGTTTTTGACTTGCGGTCAATTTTAGAAATATTGCGAAAGGGCATATATCCCACAAGGCCATAAATCCCACATTTACCCTATATACATAGGGTGTTTGGTAGATAGTAGAAGACGCTAGAAATGTATCTGCCCTTTTATTATAAGTCATGTTTTTAACAAGTTGACTACCAAGTAAGTCGTATTCGACGGCTAATAGTAAAATCTAGATGGCCACGGAGGTCATGTAACCCCTACGGTACCCTAAACAAAACATCTTATTTTGCCAGTGGTCGTACCGTATATGATTAACTATATTGTTTAACCGTTCGGATATTTAAGCCAGGGAGATTTTCGAAAATTAGCTGACAGTCAACTTGTTAATCAAAATGTTAGGGTAACAAATAAATATTCATAATTCAATACATATATGTATAGATCGTTTGGATTATCTTATTTATCATTGATCTATCACGTGACATTTATATATAATCAACTTTGCCATCTCTGTTTTTTTTATTGCAGTGTCGATATGTAAAAATTTCAATGTTCAAATTTATTTATGGAAAACAAAACATTTTATATGCAATTTCATAATTTTTAAATCATACATACTCAGAACTTTATGTTTTTATTTCGAAATAACCGAATTTATGCATAAATATTATTTATCCATTGTGTCAGTTCACCCGGCATTGAGAATTTCACTGTTTGATTATTTTATAATAATCGCCCATCTCTAGTTAGAAAACTTTGATATTAGCTTTAGTGACAATCTGCATCAATCTGACGTAAGAAGAAGCAAGTTTCGGAACGTGATACAGTTAATTGACATTTCAAATGACACATACTGAGTGAAAAAATCAATGGTATGTGTATTTAACGGTATTGGAAAAAAAACATTTAGTTTTTTCATAATATTTGCGTGTATTTAATTTCGTAGTGTGGGAGTGTTGTGTTTTTCAAAAAAAATGAGTTTTTTCAATTAAGAAAGTACGTTTTTACACCGGTTTCGAATTTTAAATGGTAACAACTAGAGAAAGTAGTTTTGCAAATAATTGTACCTATCGCTGGCGTCTATTTTTCCTTATCACTCATAATTATCGCTAATTTGTTTAGCGATATCTCTCGTTCTGGACGATTATCTAGTCCCAAACAGTGCGTTTGTTATTTTAACTTGAAACGTTAGGGTTGAAATGTACATGCATAGATACATACATAGACCATACATGTGATCCATGTATTTTTTAGGATTTGGTAATGATTAATCCCATCAATCACAGAGTCTAAAGTTCAGTTGTCTTATGGATTAGGTCGCGGAATCCAGATTAGGAATGGCAGCCGTTGCATTGAAAAATGGAGGAGACAACATTCCTCAATGGAAAAAGGACCTGATTGCTAGACTGAAAAACCAAAACAAAAAATGTGAGGTGAGCACAAGAGTTTTATTAAAATTTTCCTTTTTATGTCACTTATTAAGGCTTATTAGAATAGCTTAATCTTGTCTAAACATAATATACATTTTTGGTTATCTTTACAACCATATTGATTCATTATCAGTCTAAAAATACGAAATTTTGTCATACACCTATGACATAAATCGATCAATTAATAATGATGATTGGCTTTTAAATGGAATTCGTATAGAAAACACATAAATTTATTAAAAAGAAAAACGCCTTTTCATCACGCAAAATTTATTATTATTGGCTTACGGTACTTTTACCATCGTCGCAAGTGCCATGAAAACAATCTAGCAACGCAATTTAAAAAAAAATTAAATAAAAGAACGTTGCCCCTGGCAACGACATTAAAATACTACTTTCACTCTCACTCAAGAATAAGTCCCAATAAATTCGTATACATATTTTTTTTGTATTATAACAAAATGCTTTCATTTTAATTGGTTCAGTAAACCGTCACACATTAATTTTTGTACCTAAAAAACCCGAATAAAAGGAATTTGACAACGTTGAAGATGAGCGTTCATAGACCCGATAATCGAATGAGAAGAGATGGCAGCTGGCCATGCCCCGTTGTCGCGTCTCGTTTGTTTACTCTAGGAATGAACGATTAGTTAAAATCGATATTTTCTTTTATAAAATCGATTTATTTTAAAAAATATTGCAAAACTATAAGATCAATAAAAAATCTTCAAAATTTCATTTGTGTTGGTAGACAATATTTAATTGTTTTAATTATTCTTTCTTCGTTCTCATAGCTGCCAACTGTTTCTACAAAGTTACAAAAATGAGAAAATTTTGCCAGTTGCTGTCTTGAAACATCGATAAATATTTGACATATCAGACATTCCTATGCGCGAACACGGTACCCATTTAGTCAAAAACGAGACGTGGCAACTTCGCAATCCGCGTTCGCGGTCACCCGAAGCGAAACCCAGTTCAGTTTTCCGGAGAATCAGCCAACCAAAGTGGTACCAAACTCCTTTATTATTAGTTGGGCCACCACTTGATCGCGTTTTTTCCGTATTTTCGTTCGGTAATTTTTTTTAGAAAACACCCGTTTAATGTTATGTTTTGTGCGCAACTTTAAGGATATAACTTATTTTTCACCAAAAAATTGAGCGTTATTTATAATGATGGTTCAGGTGAACACCAAACTCCTTTTTGTCGTATTTTGTGTATAGTTTGATTATATCCCTTACAGGAACGTTTATGGATCGACCACCACCATCACCATCATCACCACCTCAATCGTCATCACTCCTATCCGAAAAACGATCTGGTTTGTCAAGAAAATGGTTTCGCTGGAAAGGAATTGGACTCGGCCGGGTCATCCGACTCAGAAGACTTGCATTACGGACCTGGAATCGTGAATCGGCTACGTAACAAATATTTAAGCCTGGCCTTGAGGGAGAGCAACAATTCCCGAGCAACGATCCTGAGGAAGGCTACCAGCTTGGAAAATTTGCTTGATGATAACGATGGAGTTTCTCCAAGAGAGAAAACGGAGGAAATGGGGCGGTTTGCCAGTAAAACCCATGGCAACATGACTAATGGAGGTGAGTGTACAACTGATATTGATGTTTTGTATCATACAGGGTGAATAAGAAAAACGTCAGTTTAATTTTATCTAAAATATGTAGTACCTTTTCGCTCCACCATATAACAAATGGTAGTGTATCATTAATATTGCGTCACAGTAATTTACAGTAATGCATTGTTGTCAAATTGTAGGAAATCTATGAGTTTTATAGTTTTATATTTTCCTATAGAACGATTAGAAATTAAATCATTAGTGGCGTACACAGTACTATCAATAATATTAAATATTATTATTATTATTATTATTATTATTATTATTATTATTATAATTATTATTATTATTATAAACATTTGATCATAAATGTTTCAAATATAAATTTAATCCTTCTAAAAAAGGGAAGGTCATTTGTCATTACGTGTTACAATGTTGGCAAATTGTAGATTTCTTAAACATATAACTTTTACTGTTAAAATGAAATACGTAGCATAGCATAGAGAAGGTGTTTAAAATGTCTCAAATCCCATTAGCCAGATGTTAATACTCTTAATATGGTTCACTACCATTTTATATTCCCGTACGTGATAAATCAAATCCATACTATTTGAACAGGATAGATAATTGAAAAGCGTGCAGTTCAGTGTGGCGGTGCTTTCAAACATTTCTTCGATTTTCCAGGAACCCGATATAGGTCAGCAACGCGACACCAAGAAATGAAACGCGCTCGATCAGTGGAAGCGATTTCACGGGTCAGCCACGACGAGGATGCCACCCTTAAAAAAATCAACAATAGACAGTCGTTGCACGAAGAAATGTTGCTGTTCCACTCCGTAAACGAACCGACGAAAACGACATCAACCGCTTCAGAAAATAAGTGAGGGAGAGCTATTGCATTATCATTTGGAACGTTCATTAGTTTTTTTTTAAATTAGGAAAAACGGGAACGAGTACACACCGCCTGGAGGAATAAACAGACCGAAAAGGATACCGCCTTTGTTGAATGAAAAAGAAAAACCACCTGTTGACGTGGTAAAGCATGTGAAAATGATTTTTGAAAAACGGCAAGACTCCCGCAGAAAACCACCTCACACTGGTAAGTTTTCGGTTGGCTTGATATTTGATTTTTCTCAGAAAAAGGATTTTGACGTTTTGAACTGATTATAGGAGATGTAGCGGAAAAAATTCGCAATTTTACCGCACTCATTCTAAAATGCAGAGCTCAAACGACCTACAGAGATTGGAAACCGCGTATAAATGCTCACGGTAAAAAAAGCAAAGTCCTAAAATCGTCAATAATTTGTCTACTAACTACCTTCATCAGTAAATGTACTTATTTTCGAATCTAACAAGGTTTTTTTGGTATACCATGTATATTATGTTTAGTGTTGCGTCCGAGTTTTGTTTTTTTTTTTTTTACCTAACAAGACGTCCGTATTCGCATTTCTTTCACAAAAAACTTTCACTCTGGTATTATTTATTTATTTTAATTGATTCGAACGCTTTTCATATACAGGGCGACTGAATTTCACGTTCTTTCGCATCATCATCAATAACCGACTAGTTTCATTCAAAAATACTAATGAACCTTGTGCAGACTCTATTATCGAGAATTTTTCTAGGCGAAGTGGCAGCTAAAGTGGACAGTTTTAACGATATAATTGTGAAAACAAAGGTGGCTTTGAAGCCTTTGAAACCGTATCATAAACCAGTACCAAACGAGAAAACTAAAAGTAATACTCAATCGAAACCAGTTGCCAAACCGGTGATTTTAAGCGAAAGCGATGTTGCCAAACCAAAATCTTTGGATTTGCCATCTCCGAAACGGAAACACAATGGTTTCAATAACCTCCTAGTCCAATTCCGGACGTTTCCAGGCAAGAGTTTAAATCTTTTTTCCACATTACCATAATATTTTTGGCATTTTTAACTACTTTAGAGTCGTTGGCAACAATGGTTGCGATCCGAAACAGCGTCTCTGTGAAACGCCCGATTTGATCCTGACCTCCAGTCCTTTGCACAAAATCGCTCCCAAAAATTGCGATGATTTTTTGATAGAGGATCGAGACTTATCCGATCACCCTTTCGAGGCTACTAATTTGTGAGTTGCGCTGTTGCCACGTTTAGCTTCTTTTACTAACAATTCATTTTTCTTGTTTCAAAAAGGTTTTTGTCTCCCATTCATAGTCCAACGAAACAAACCAGGGACGACTCGTTTAATGATGACCAACATCAACAAGAGGAGCCAAAAAGCAGTGCCGTGTACAATTTTCTTACATCCCAAATTGATCAGAGACACTTACCAAAAGCTTCAACCGAAAATCGCATTAAAATGGGTCTGAGCGCGTTCGAGATCGAACGGAATCTGAAAAACGTTGCCAAATCAGAGACCAAAAAAATAATAAAAGATCCAGTTCAATTTAGTGATGTGTCGACGAGTGTGAAAAATGCGAGTGCGCCAATAAAAATAGTGCCGAATCTTGAAAACGCGAGTGAAGAAGTAAAGGAAGAGAAAACGAAAAGAAAAAAACAAGGAGGAGAAAGAGGAGGACGAAGTAAAAATTGTTTTGCCGAAAAAGGGACCACGTCCAGAAGAACCCGCTACCAGCGCCGTGTTTAATTTCACATCCAGGAAAGATGTGCCCGATTACATTTCGAATGATACGAGTCGGGCACCGAGCAAATTAGTTATTCCGAAGGTAATCTTTAAGTTAGCAATAATCTGAAGTAGCAATTACATCCTGAAACTCATCTGTCAATTCATGAGTCCTTCTATAGTTTCGAAAGAAGCAATTGTACCATTGATTGATTTGAGGAATGAACTAAAATTAAATTCAAATACATTGAAAGCACATTAAAACGGATTAAAGGAAATTGTGTGTCAACGAACAAAACAAAAAGAGGAATTTGATTTAACATCGAGTTTTGTGCGTTCCGCGCTTGTTTCACCGTAAAATTAACGTTAACTTTCCCTTGCAAGTTTATGATTATTTACTACGCCTAGAGAGAGAGCAATCATCGTCTTCACAAACAGCTCCGGGACCTCCCATAAGATGTTTCTTTAGTTTCTTCAATAATTCTTGATTGAAACCCCAACTGCTTTTTTTTCGATTTCATTTTGTCTCCCAATGAAAACGATTCGATTTAATTTTGAAACCTCAATTCAAACTAATAACCGTTTCATCGACCGAAACCAGAGAATTTGGAAATCGCGGCGTTTCATTTTTGTAGCGGTTTGAGATGCAAACATTTCGCATTTAATTTTTTTTCTTGTCAACACTGCAAAAAATCAATTATTTTTCTAGTGCACTTTCCAATCAATTTGTCATAGCCCGGAAACATTTAATATTAACGCTCAAGTAGACGTTTGTATTAAAAATCAGCTAGTTTTAGAATTTAAACGGCAAAGACAACATTGCCAATTAGTTAGGTTCACACCCATTCTCCCCAGTGAGATGTGTTGTGTGTATAAAATCATAAGGAATGTAGCAAAAATTACTTAAATTGGTGATGCGACGTTGTCAGAATTTCTTTATTTCTGAGAATAAGAGTAATTTTCATTTAATTCCTCTTACGGAAGATTAACAGCTACTCGTAACGAACGCGTCGGTTCTAAATAACACCATTAACTCAGTTAATTAACTTCGGTAGAGACAAAATTACCGTTAAAACGACATATTTTTATCCGTTAACGTTATTTTTCCTATATATCCTTTTGTTTTGCTCTCAATAAAATTGGCAACGACCCCAACCGTTGCTCGTGACGTACGTGACTTTCAAATAATCAACTGAAAATTGATTTCGTATTATTATTATTATTATTATTATTTCTAGCCGGACGAGCCGGGCATTAAACTGTTGTCCGAAGCGCTCTTGACCAATTTCAAAGAGATTCAAGAGGTGCTTGAGGAAGAAGAATTAATCAAGTCATTGGAGGCACGACCCCCCAGTCCGTGTGACGTTACCTTTATCAACGATAACGTCCTCATTGATGGCAAATCTAGTCTAATTCAAACAAACTCGAAGAAAGTTAAGGTAAAATTTAATTTTGAAATGTAATTAGATAATTTTGCAATTGTCCCTTAATCCTAAAAATCACCTATCAGCCTTAAAAGCTGAATGAGCCCAATGTATGTATATGTCCACGCGCGTTCATAACCCATTACGCGCAATGTTTGAGGAATTTTAATGGGAGCAAGGCCGCATGCAATTTAAAGCTCCCTTTACACTAACTACTATGTCATTTGTTCGATGAATAATGTTTAAGGTCAGCAAACGGAAAAAACAAAAGATAGTTCAGTCACATTGCACGCGACCTCTATGTGGAAATAGGTCTTCCACCTTGCTCATTAATCGAATCTAGGCGTTGACAATGTCATACGACTCATCGAATGATAGAGGAATGATGGCAATTGTTTGGTCAGGAGTGGTAGATTGTAGGTAAATAAAAGCAAGGTCAGTGGTGGCGTGAAGAAAATTTCCCTTATGTAAGATATCGTTTCAATATGGTGAAATTCCTATTAAGACAGGCTTACCGCGTTTTAATTAATATTTATGGTTTTTAGATTGTGTAAAAAAATGGAATTTTCAATACAAATATTTATAATTTGTTGAAAAAAAAGTCGATTAAGGTTAAGTCTGGCTTTGTTTGTTGCCTTTCAATTGACGTTAATTAGATTTTTGCTGCCGGAAGGAAATAAATAATCTGTGACAACTTCCTTTTTAAGTGTTGTTTTTTGTCGATATCTATGTAGATACTATATCGAGTAACCTAGAAAATTATCTATACTGGGTGTTTAAACTATTCGCTTTAATATACAGTGCGACCGCTCCCATTATAATAGTGCCTCCTTTCGTTTCTTTCATTTTTTTATATACATAGTTAATAGTTTGAACACCTTTTGTAGTAGAAATATCTACCCTGTTTGTTATTATATGTTTAAACGTTTTTTGAGGAAACATTCCGAATGCTCTAATAAGTATACACAATAATCTACACTCGAAAAAACCTTTTAAATCATGGATTTCACTATATCTAATTATTAGTGTAAAAGAAAGGGCTTCAAATTTTTACCGAAACTCCAATAAATTGAGTTTCCAAATCACTAACATATGGTATTTATTTATTTTATTATATATTTTGCAGTTAAATATTTCATTTTTGGACAATGCCGAAATTTATGAGTACCCCTCGGAAATATCCCTACTATTGGAGGAAACTCATGTGTCCACATTGGCAGGATCCCATCAAGTTGGCCATTCGGTGCCCGCATTGTCAGGTAAGAAATTTGATTCTGGTTTGTTTTGGAATAACATTGGATATCAATTTAATGTTTTAGGTTCATTGTTGGCGACATATACGCCAAAAACGACTGGGGACTTCCAATTGGGAGTGACGAAAACTATAAAAATGGATGAGAAGGAACAGCCGGTGCAGGACGAAATGTTCCAAGAAGTGGAAGAAAAGCCGGTACTGTTTAGTTCGGGCAGCACTAGCGATATATTGTTCTAAAATGCATTCCAATGGTCCCAAAAAAGACTGAAAGCCAATTTTTTGTACATCTACTTTTTTTATTATGCGCCATCACCGTTTTTGTTCTTTTTTTAAGAAACGATACGTTCCAAAGCCTTTTTTCTAATGAACACGTATTTTTTTTTAATGGAAAATAACATTAAAATATCTGTGATTTATATAAAAATGTCTATTTTTAAGTTTTAATTTTAGGCTTTAGTTTGCATTTACTTCAAATAGGATACTGTTTGCCTTTTTATGCAAAATTTCAAGTAATAGGATCGTTTTTTTTATATGAATTTTATGTTTTTTGCCTCTTGTAATCGATTAGCGATAGTTGAAATTAATTTCATCAATTTCTTTTTTAAATATAATTTTCCATTTATTGCATCGCAGCTTTTTATTCGAATATTTTCATTACAACTGGATATTTTTGTCCTCTAACTACTTCTACTTCCATTACGTTGTCCAGAAGTACCATTTTACGGTGAATATTCTTGAGAATCTTTAAAACAGAAAATTATTATGTGAAAACGCACTCAAATAGTCCGCCTTACAAGTAAAATATCATGCTTAGCTCTTTCGTCAGCTTGAAGTGAAAGTTCTCTTAGATCTTCCAGTCGCTTTGTGGTGGTGTCTGCCCATTTTTCTACAATAGTTGGGTGAATTTCTACATTTATTTGGCCTGACGTGTCTGTAACCTTTACTACTAAGTTTATACTACCCGATGTGGTGGACAACTTCTCTACAACTCGTTCATATTTAGCTCTAATCTTGAACTTCCCCTTATTTATATTTGGTAATAAGGTGACTAATTTATGTATAGGTAATACGTTGAGCTTCGGTAAAGGTGTTTGGATGGTGCAAAGCGGCTTTGTCATTTCAAAAGTAACACTATCGTTCAATTGGGGAACACTGTTCGATTCGACATCAATTTTTTCTAACTGTTCATTCAATAATTCGTCATCAATTTCCATTTCTTCAAACAGTTCTGGACTGTTTCTGCCTTTATCGCAACTTTGAATGCCCTGTTGAAGTTCGCACAGAACATTTTTCTCTGTTTCGCTCTGTTTCATAGACCAAGGAATTGTGGAACTTCCTGCAACTTGTGCACGATTAATGCGATCATCTAGAAATTAATTTTTCAAATGAAATTTCCTATAGAATTATAAATTGCCTTCTCTTTGTATGTTTAATATGGTTTCGTCTATTTGTCGTGGCGTGGAATTCTCTGGCAATCCTAAAGCTCTCGCTAAGACGTTTTCGGCTGCATTTGAAACGAGAAGATCATCCACCGAGCCTCCTAAGTTCTAAATTGATGTTTTAGTTTTACAAATGACATTTATTCATATAGCAATTACCCTAATATTTCTTGGCTCCAACATTAACCTTCCATTTCTTATCATCAATGGTCCAATAATCTTTATTTTTGTACCGGGAGGTAAATTTATATTTAAACAACTAATAGGTCTAAACTCCATAGCCATTACTGTTTGAATCCCGTCCGTAAGTGTTAATTGTAAAACCTTAAGTTCTTTTTTTTAGTGTATTAAAAAGTACTTCATGATGGCCCACTTACTCTTTTGCCAAACTCAGTTTCAGGTTCACTGTTTTTGGCTGCGTTATTTCTAATTTTCTGTAATTGCCACAATTTCGGTTTGGATATGTCACAAATTTGCATTAATTGCAAATAGTAAATGCCTGTGAGTGTGAATTTCTTCTCTGCGGAAAGATTTGGTGGCAATGAAGCAATTTCCACTTCCCTCAAGTCTAAAAAGATCCAATTTGGCTTTACGAGGATAATTATTATCTAAGACATTTGCCTAGAATGAGCCACTGTTCGTAAACCATTTGTTCCAATTGTTTTTCCGTGTAGTTGGGTGGTAGATTGTCGCTTTTGCACCATTCTAAGCAACTTTCCAGCCATTCCAGTGATAAGGGAATGTGGTAACCATCAAATATTTTCTTGATTGCATTTAATTCAGACGTCATTTTAAAGGGAATCTTCAAAAGCACATTTCAGTCAGAAATATGTTTGAGCAAGTTTATTCTCTTCTACTTCTTCTTCGCAGTTTTTTGGCCTTGCCAAGTTTATTTTGAAAATATCTGTCAAAACATAACCTACGTATAAGCAGCGTTGCTCGATGTCAAACTTGAAAATATCGCACAAATCATAGTTTTTGACAGTTAATTATTGTACGTTCTTGTTTTACAAAGAAACGAGTTGGACCTCCTTTTTTTAGTTCAATATTTGTATACATTTATTAATTTCAGTTTACGTCAAAAATGTCATTTTGAATTAATCTGTACGGATCCGATCGTCAGCTGATTAACGTCATTAATATACATGTATTGGAATGAGACAGATGCTGTTCCGAGTCAATTCATGTCCGTTACTAATTCAAGAGCTAACATAGATTCTAGAAACAGCGGAGCTAGAGTAGTGGTGCTAGAAGGAAATATTTGTTATTTCTATTCACAATGGAGAAAGAAGACGTTGATACAGATCCAGAAAAAGTTAAATCTAAAGCTGTAGTGAAGTATTCTGCTCCAAAACCTCCAACTTTTGCTAAACTGCAATGCAATACCGACCTGAATTTGCCCCCTTCGAATTGGTTGAGCAGCTCAGCCGATTCCTATGGATTGCAGCGCGTTATTTACCATCAAAAGGGATTTTCAAGGTAAAAAAATGTAAATTAATTATTCGGCTCTATAGACTGATCATCTTTTAGTTTCCGGATGGCGCACATGTTTCCAGATTGTGTTGGAGAAGTAGACGTGGTATCTGACGCTGAAAACATTAAGAACCTACTAAAAATACCATACAGCAAGAGCCACATTAGTATGATGGTTCATAGAGTAGAAAATACCTTGCTTTTAGATGACTTCGATATTTACAAGCACCTACTAAAGACCTCTGAAACTGAATGGGAATGGCTGAAAAAGTTTTTCTTTGAAAATATCGACAGAGAAAGTTACGAGGAAGATAAACACGTTTATGTAAAAAATCGTACGCAAAAGGCTTTGAAACAAAAAAGTTTAGTTTCAAAGTTTTTGTATCATAGTTTAGTGGAAACAGACAATTCTCAAACGAAAAATGAGGTTTTGCAGGAAACCTACCCTTTGCAGGCAACCAATAATACGGTGCAAACTCCCCCACTACCTGATCCATCACCAAATTCGGAACTTCCTGGATCACATCCGTTTGACTTCAATAGAAATGTTGTATGGACTTTTGAGGATATTGATATGCTTTTAGGTACTGATATGCCCATTTTCGGAGGTGGTACTCATCCTTGCATATCTTTAAGGTGATTATCGACAAAATTGTATCGAAAAATTGCTTGAAGGTTGGAGTATTTTAGATTAAAGGATATGAATAAGCCCATTTCCGTACTTACAGGCATTGACTATTGGCTGGACAATCTTATGTCTAATGTTCCAGAAGTCGTAATGTGTTATCATCTAAACGGGATTGTTCAGAAGTACGAACTAATCAAAACTGAAGATTTGCCTAGGTTTATATATGGGACAGTTTAAGATTAGAAAACTTAAAGGTTTATTTCTAGATTAGATAATTCGAAATTTTCTCCGAAACTAATTAGAGATGTAGCCCAAAGTATTTTGTCGTTCCTTAAGTCTAATGCTACCAAAGCAGGGCATACCTATTGGCTTTTCAAGGGCAAAGATGAGGAGGTAAGGCTTAAACGATAACACCACAACACAATCACAATTAACATAAAATTGCAGGTGGTAAAACTGTACGATCTAACATCGTTATGTTCGGAAGAGGACGTTCAAAAGGGCCAAAATCCATTTACTATTCCTGTAGCTATGCTTCTGTACAGAGTCGCTCGAAACATGAAGCACTCTCCAGACCGGTAATTCGAAATTTCGTTTAATTTGACCTAGAGAGGCTGATATTATTTTTTGTTTTCAATACACAGACGTCCACAGCCTGGAACAATAAGAATGCTCTTAAAGAACGTCGTTAAACTATTGTCCGATGAAAAGTATCCAGAAATTGTCACCTCCTCCCACTACATGTTGGCTGATTTGTATATTCCTGCTGAAATCAATCCACAAAATCCAAATTTAGAACAATTTGAAAAAGAGGACGACGAAGCTAGTATTTATGACGATGATGAGGACTTAAATGAAGGTATTGGCAGGATTGTGCCGTAGTTTTTTTTGTTGTCTTTAACATCCTAATTGATTATTAAATTTTAGGGAGTGGCGTAGCAGTTTTAGACTTGGAGAAGTATAACGAGAATGGTAAACATTATTATAGACCGCCAGCCCCGGTTACCGGTAGTCTGGAAGAGAGATGTATTCAGGCTATCGGGTACGTTGCAGCAGGTTTTAACTGTCTGCAATACTTTAACGAAAGGGAAAATAATATCACCTCGAATGTTAAGGAAGAAGAGGTTTGTTATATGACTGTTTATACTAAAAAATCTATTCCCCTTGATGAGTTATAGATTCCAATGGCCAAGCCTTTTGAACCAATTCCAATGCCCTATGGGAAACTCGAACCCCAAGGTAGTAACTCAAAGAAATTGAAGAAAAAGGACAAAAAAAAAAAGACAAGGCCCAAACAAAAATGTAAAAATTGGCAGATTTTCTAAAGAGATAGAAATTTTCTTCGTCATTTTAGGGCTTTGTTACCGAAAGAACCCCAAGAAGCTCTTCCAAAATGGTGTTACATCACATTCGATCCGAACACTATCTCGTGGAAAGGCCACTTAAAAATCCTTTTACTCGAAAAAGCTGTTCTCGTATATGCCACCTTGGCAGAACACTATATTTCACAGGTTGCTTAGACTCACTACAAAAACACAAATTTGATTGCATCACCTGTTTATTTTTAGGGGCGTTATGGCGACTGTTTAAGAGTGTTAGCGCTGTTGGCGAGGTGTCAACTAGCTTTGGATCGTACTCAATTAAAAGGCGGCAGTGGAGCACTACGGCTCAGCTGTTTATTGGGAAGGGCGGGCGACGCATGTTTAATGATCGTGCAGCATTGGGCCCACGTAGACATATACAAGGAACAGTTGCATTCTTACCACGAGGAAGATATACGTTTGCTGGAAAAACTGGAACAAGATGAGAGGTATATTTATATTTACAAGAAATTCGAAGGTTTTGCAAGAGTGTATTATAGATGTTGCCGAGTAAATTTAGGCGACAACGAGACCAAAGTAGTATTTATTCATGATATAAGAACCATAGAGCAAATGCTTGTAAAAACTGTGGAATGTTACGAAACCGCCGAGAAGATGTCTCCTTCCGAAAGCATTTCTTTCAGGTAATATTCGTACATTCGGCCAACATAGCACGTCCTACCAATGTTTTGTAACAGATTGGCCAATAGCTTAAATGAATTGGCAACATATTATTTGAACGTTGCTAAATCGGCCCAAAACACCCAGGACATCATAGACGCATGTCACAAGAGCGAACCTCATCTAAATAGAGGATTGCAACTTTTTGAAAAAATCAACAATGATGCTAATATCGCATTACTGAGTTCCAATATGGGTCATTTGCATCGTCTTTTAGCCAACGCGCATGCGCCAAAAGAAGGGTAAAGAAAATGGCAATTTATTAAAAAACCTCTGTATAAAGTATATTCTTAGGCGCGGCGAACTCAGTGAAGGCGAACGCAAACATTACACAAAGGCTTTCCACAGCTATAAAAGAGCTCTAAGAGTAATTGGAGCTAGAAAACACTGTCCACTCATCTGGGATGCCGTTACATGGGAATTGAGTACCGCCCTATTCAATTTGAGTTGTATCCTGTACGATAACCCACCTGCAAATTTGGTAAAATATGACTTAAAATCAAATTATATTACGATGACAAATATTACCTTTAGTGTAAAACCGAAGCGGAGAAACGGGTTCTGGAGGCGCTTCAAAACGCTCTAGACCATTGTGATCTGGACGAATCCAATACGAAATTTCCCTTGTATCAGTATAGGGCAGCCATGCTGCATTTTCGGATTGCATCATTGTGGCATGGTCATGTGTGGGACACTCATTGTACTGATGTCAACAAAAAACATGCGGTCCAATTGGCGCAAATCCATTACGAAAAGTCCGCCAAATTGTTTTTGCAAGCAGGCGACGCCTTGAACTATTTCACCTGTCAAATGCAAAAGGTCGCTCTGGTAGAGTTCCTAGTTGAAAGTACGCAACCACCCTATCATTTTTCTACGTATTCATCGTTTCGTTTTAAAATAAATTTTTTTAGGTAGTGGTTCCTCAACAGTTAAATTAAAACATTTGGAAACATGTTTCAATTATTTTCTGGAAATGGACGACATGCTTGAATTGTTGGTGGACAAGAAAATGGACGTTGCGGACGAACAGAAGCATAATGAGGAAGAGGGCTCCTTTAAAAGTTTGAGTTCTTTGTTGATATTAATTAAAACTCGTTTGCAACACGTGTTGAAAACCTTAATTAAACTGTGTTTGTCCAAACCGAGTCCTTGCAAGGAAAGTGGAAAATTAAGTGAGGAATTTAAAGTGTGTTACAAGGCAACGTTTGCACTGAGAGATGAGCTAAGTTATGACGAGATGTTGGTAGCCCTACACAAGGCCTTACAAGATATGAAGCAAGTGAGGAAGATTCAACCACAACAGCCTGTGATATAAAAATTTTGGTTTTTTTCACTTAAAAAATCAATGTTTGTTGTATAATATTTTGTTTTTGTTTTTTGAATAAACGTATTTTAATTTTTTCTAAAGACCAATTGAATTTTCCCCCTCCCCTCTCCCCCTGAGCAAGCTTGAAATCATTGCTCCTTTTAACGTCGTACAAAAACTAGATGGGAGAATGCGGAAGGGTCGGCAACGCGACGCGGTTTATTCAGTGCGTCGCGACGCTGTCTGAGCAGCGTCACGCGGCCTCACATATCGACTGTGCCCCTGTAAAAGCTGTGTAAAAACACTCGATCGACGCCCTCTTCAACAGGTTTGTTTTCTTCTAATTATCATAATTCCGATTTTTTCAATATGGTCCAAATGACATTTTGGAAGCTCGCCTCAAAACAGACACCAAAATAAACCATGTAATTATTCTGCCCGGGACAAAGTTTAAACAATTTAATTTTTTATTTTTTGAATAGTAGCCATAGATGGTCACTATGGAGACCTTATTTGGTAATTGTTTGAAAAAGGCAAATCGATGTTATGTAAAAAGTTTGTTTTTTCTAACATAATTAAGTTCCAGCTCAATTTAGCCGGCGACTGTCAACAATACTTTAACAGAGCAGGTGAAATTAATATGTATAGAGTTCATTTTTTTTTCATTAATTAAAACCGGCCTTCTTATTTATGCTGCAGTCTGTCCAAATTTTATATATTTCTATTGAAATTAACAAGAAAATACTTATGAAGAACACTTTGGATAGCTTCCATTGAAATACAAATGCGACTTTTGTTTCAATCACTTATTTAAATGTCTACCTCTCCATTTTTAACGGCCAATTAAACCAAGTTAATGTCATAGATTAAGCCAAATAAAAAAGTTTAGTTCGTCGAAAGCCTCTAAATCGGTCTTTTAGTCAAACAACAAACAGTCCGCATTTGGGTCACTTCAAATTGATATAAATGATACCCGGAAATGTTATTTCGAGTCCGAAATGAGATTTATTTGAGCTGGACTGGATATATCGTGGTTGCTTTTAATCCAACGGGTTTTTAAAGTTCCGTCAAACTAATACTAAAAATAGATTTTCAGACAATGTCAATTTCTTGCGCTTTATCTGAGTTTCTGATCTCATTGAGGACGTTAAGAAGCCTCTTGACCTTTTTGGCTCTGCTAGCCGTTGAGGAAAGCATCGATTTCAAATTTCTTAAAAACAAAAAAAATTGTTTCTTTACTTGAGACAGTCCTATTTCAAATTTTTATACTTTATTTAATACTGACAGCGCTCAATTTGCCCGTCCAATCTTGCTTCCCCTAATCTCACCGCAAACATTAGGATCGCAATTTCTGGAAAATTTCAATGCGAATGCCTGGTTTCATTTTATTCTCTCGCAAGGGACAACCATCGCAACACGAGAGAAAAATCCGGATGATTTACGAGCTAGCAGTAGTTTTCTGCAAGAATTCCATAGGTTAAACAAGTAACATATACGTAAATTGTACGTAAAAATGCTTTAACGGTTATGACGATCATTTTTTAGTTGTCAATTGTTTTTAACAAATACCAACCTTTGCTATCAAATATGGCTGTCAAAAATTTTCAGTCTTTTTGTTATTAATAGAAACAGCAGCATGTAGTAAACTCTATTACGCTCTATTAAACTTCAGTATCCAAATGAAAAATATTTTTTTGATAGTATAAACAGGGTAAAGTATTCTCGATGCTTTTACAGGGTATATAAGAAACAGCAAGAGATGTCAAAAGTCTAATAGGACAGTCTTGAGCTTTTTTTCCGAGAAAATTATAATTAAAGTTAAAAAGAGAAAGGGCATTATCTGGATTTTTAATTTGTTTTATAATTAAGGAGCTGCAATAGAAAACTGCATTTTTTAAATTGGATACTCTACGTTTCATTATTTCGACATTTTTTGTTTTTCATATGTTTCAGAATCTAAATTATTTTCAATAAAAATGTTAATTTTGCACATTCTGCACTGGTTTATAAGAAATGAGTTGCGTTGCTGGTCATCCAGCTCACGCCCTTCGACTTTATTTTTGGGTGGTTATTAAAAATCCTCGGCTTATGTGAAAACAGAACTTTGGATAAGATAGGAGAACATTTTGTTGTGGCTATGGGATGATTTACACACAAAATCCGCTATAAGTAGTGGCATACGATAAGTGTGTTTGGACAAAAATTGATATCAATTGCTTATTTACTTTAGTTTTATTTTATTCCCGTTACAATTTTAATGTATTCGATTTTTTTTCCTACAAATAACCCCGCTTCATACGATAAACATGTTTTTGACTTGTTTCGAACATATTGTCACGATGGGGACGAATGAGGTCATTCGCATTGACATTGTCTACACGCTAGAGTTACTTCTTTATAATTAAAACATTTTAACAGTTTGTAATAAAATAATAAATACGTAGGACTACTACTCAGCAATNCAAATTTACTTAAAATAAAAAAAATTGTTTCTTTACTTGAGACAGTCCTATTTCAAATTTTTATACTTTATTTAATACTGACAGCGCTCAATTTGCCCGTCCAATCTTGCTTCCCCTAATCTCACCGCAAACATTAGGATCGCAATTTCTGGAAAATTTCAATGCGAATGCCTGGTTTCATTTTATTCTCTCGCAAGGGACAACCATCGCAACACGAGAGAAAAATCCGGATGATTTACGAGCTAGCAGTAGTTTTCTGCAAGAATTCCATAGGTTAAACAAGTAACATATACGTAAATTGTACGTAAAAATGCTTTAACGGTTATGACGATCATTTTTTAGTTGTCAATTGTTTTTAACAAATACCAACCTTTGCTATCAAATATGGCTGTCAAAAATTTTCAGTCTTTTTGTTATTAATAGAAACAGCAGCATGTAGTAAACTCTATTACGCTCTATTAAACTTCAGTATCCAAATGAAAAATATTTTTTTGATAGTATAAACAGGGTAAAGTATTCTCGATGCTTTTACAGGGTATATAAGAAACAGCAAGAGATGTCAAAAGTCTAATAGGACAGTCTTGAGCTTTTTTTCCGAGAAAATTATAATTAAAGTTAAAAAGAGAAAGGGCATTATCTGGATTTTTAATTTGTTTTATAATTAAGGAGCTGCAATAGAAAACTGCATTTTTTAAATTGGATACTCTACGTTTCATTATTTCGACATTTTTTGTTTTTCATATGTTTCAGAATCTAAATTATTTTCAATAAAAATGTTAATTTTGCACATTCTGCACTGGTTTATAAGAAATGAGTTGCGTTGCTGGTCATCCAGCTCACGCCCTTCGACTTTATTTTTGGGTGGTTATTAAAAATCCTCGGCTTATGTGAAAACAGAACTTTGGATAAGATAGGAGAACATTTTGTTGTGGCTATGGGATGATTTACACACAAAATCCGCTATAAGTAGTGGCATACGATAAGTGTGTTTGGACAAAAATTGATATCAATTGCTTATTTACTTTAGTTTTATTTTATTCCCGTTACAATTTTAATGTATTCGATTTTTTTTCCTACAAATAACCCCGCTTCATACGATAAACATGTTTTTGACTTGTTTCGAACATATTGTCACGATGGGGACGAATGAGGTCATTCGCATTGACATTGTCTACACGCTAGAGTTACTTCTTTATAATTAAAACATTTTAACAGTTTGTAATAAAATAATAAATACGTAGGACTACTACTCAGCAATAACCAGGCACGTATATGGCCAATTGACTAGCAGATTAAGATGTGGAAGTAAACGGAACTTGTCCGAGAGAAAGGGAACATTAGGACAACTCGAGAGAGCCTTTTAGAAGGGTTCACCCGAACTACAGTCCAACCGGTTACCCTAAAGGGCCGAATCTTTATAATTAAACGTGATTCGGAAAAGACGTCTATCCTAATTTGTATTTAGTGTCTATGTGTAAAAACATCCCGAACATCCTGAAGATAGATGGCCTCTTCTTAGTACACATTGATTGCGTTTTTATCCTTGCATTCGCGTACAAACGGTTTTGTAGTCATTTTTTATTTTATATATTGTTCTTATTATGTTATAATCGTTGTTGCATCAATTTTATACATTATATAGATACCAATTTTCTAAAAGGTCGTATCCCACATTTGGAAAATTTATCAGGAAATGATAAAAACTTTTCGTTACTGCTATTGGAGAAAAGTAAACCAATATTTCTTTTAATGTTTAATTATACGGATATATAATCGAAATAAAGGCAACATAAAGAGTTTGAAATAATTGCAATTTCAAGTAAAACCGATTCACTTTTTTGGAAAAAGTCCCTTTGACAAATTTTGTGGGATACGACCTTTTAGAAAATTGGTATCGATATTTTACTGTTGAGTTTTATATTATTTGCGTTGACATTTCGTTTTATATTTGAGTTTTTCAATAAACGTTAATTAATTTTCTAATCTGTCTCGTTTACTTTCGTTCAAATTCCGACAAGTTACGACTTAACATAACAATATGTTTATTGACAATAATTTATATTCCGAAATGCAAAAAAAAATGAAGAAACGAAAATGCAGCATTGCAAAATATAAGTGAAATTAAAAATCTAACTACGCCACTGGATTCTACAGTACTAGTACCGACAAAATATCCAGTATTTTAGAAATAGCTAGAAAATGAAAATCGCCCTTTAGCTTTGAGTCCTATTACGATAGCTATTGTAATTTTCTCAAAGAAAGACCTCGAGATTGGTTTGTCTTCATTTCTCTGAAAATTCTTATCAGTTAGTGACTTCTTAGGTGGACCAAAGACATGATAATCGCTTGGAGCATAGCCAGGAAATAAGTGGTAAATGATATTTCTGACATTTTAACGTAAATAGGTAATTTTGTGTAATTTGTAGTACATAGATTTCGGGATTAATCTAGTCGAAGCGGAACGCAATAGGACCCAAAAACAGCGTGGGACAGCGGAACTCTAATTATCTCGTCGGTTTACAACAGCTGATGCCCAACAAACGTGACATCGAAATCAATGTTGCTTTCTGACACTTCACGTTTCAAATAAGGTTCACTCCGATTTTCACAGATTTGCTTTCAAAAAATATATACACAAATTACAGCCAATGACAACGAGTCATGTCGGTCGTTAATCATGCCAGTTGTCCGGGCAAGGGCGCCTCTCTGAAATCCACCCCAGAAGAATTAGAACGGAGGGCCATCATTCAAAGAAACGACCTTCTATTACATGAGGCCGTAATCAAAAATGACACTGAAGGAGTTCGTAAATGGTTGAGGGAACCTGTCGAAGTCAATTCAAGGAACAACGTAAGCACATATTGGATATTGTATGGTCCAAAAGCTCTGAAAATATATATTTATACTTTAATTTCCTGCGCGTCATTGAGATACCTACATTCTGATTTAGGAAAGTGGGAGGTTAGATACTGGCCTTTAAGACGACCCTGTATTATGTTAGTTTTAATTAATATGGAAGTTGGCAATGCGACTTGTCTCTCATTAAAAACACATCACTCGGAAGGAACTGGGCCGCGACCACTTCATCCAGATTCACGTTTCTGTTGTGTTACATCCTCAGGGCCGTACTTGATTTAAGAAATACAAAAACAAAGAAAAATCGAAAACCATACTTTTTAAGTTACCCTGTAAATAACCTAAATTCCATTTTTAGTATGGCAGAGCTCCAATTCATTGGGCGGCAGCTCGTGGAAATCTAGAAATTATGAATATCCTTATAAAGGCGCAATGCGACCTTCAAGCGAAAGATAAGGTAAGAATTAAATTAATTTCCCTTCAAAATGCAATTATTCCAACATCAAATTCCAGTACGGAATGCAACCATTACATATGGCCGCCTGGCACGGTCATTCAGAGGCGGTTCGTGTCTTAATTAATTTGGGCGTCTCTACTCACGCAGTAACAAAGTCCCAATATACTTTACTCATCTGCGCCGCTCGTAATAATCACGAAGATGTGATTGACTACCTTCTGGACACCTTAGAAGACGTTCAAATCGATGCCGCGGATGAAGATGGACAAACAGCAGTTTTCCATGCCGCCTCCAATGGGCACGTTGCAATCGTTAGACGACTAGTGGAGGCCGGGGCTAGTCTCGAGAAACCGAACAAAGAGAATCGAACAGCTCTCCACGAGGCAGCTCGAAATGGTCACGTGGAGGTAGCCGAACTATTGTTGATGGCTAAAGAAATTGATATTGAGGCGGCGGACAGTTTGGGATGCACACCACTACATTTGGCTGCGCAATATCAACAAGATCGAATGGTGGACATTTTGTTGGAAAACAATGCGAATATTGATAGTCAAAATCAGGTAAAGAATTACACAATGAATTTAAACAATAATTATTACAAAAAGAATTACAATGATGTCGTGTTTCGAATCCAGTCTCTTACGTGTTGGACGCTCGCATAAACGCCGGGTACCAAAGGTCGGGCACAGCCCAAACCAAAAGATACTACTCCAATAAGAGTATTATTAGTCACTAATGGGCCTCCGGAATCGCCACCACAGGCGTCTTGACCGCCCTCATCATATCCAGCGCATATCATTGTTTCAGTGATATAATTCGCTAAAAACATATTATATTTAGATGTTTTTGGAAAGACATTCTACAGTGGATAACCCATAATAGACTTGATAGCGTCATAATTTAGTGCCCATATTTAATAGCGATTTCCACTGGCTGCACTTTTCAGCACTCAGTGTATCTCCATCCACCTCTGATACCTTCAGTAATAAAGGAAGGAAATACAAAAAGTGGAACCAGTGGAAATTGCGATAAGTTTCCAATTTGAAAGTTTTATTGAAATTCTGGACAAACATAAATATGTGGCAACGACGCCTACAAATATACTTCTAGGTTCCACCTGATATGATTTACAGAGTGAAAAACAAATACGTACGTATATTCTGAGCACTATATAACTCATCACATCGCTCCCTAGTTACTAACGGTACGTCAACTCTTCTTAAGGTTTCCGCGAGGCTACTCGAACCTTCGGATGTTACACCCCACCCCAAGGTGGTGGCTATAGTACCAGAAGGGTACACCTAGAAAAATTTCATATGCATGCAACAATAAGGCAATGAATATTATTCGAATTTACTTCATTGTCGTCTGGCAAACGAATTGGTTGAATGGTGTTTGAAAAGACAAGACTCTTTTCCAAATATAACAAACTGATGTCGTAGTCGTACCCTACGGGCTCGCTAATCAAAAACTGAGGGTAATCGTGTATTCTCAAGACACACCATTGCTCGCCTCCCTGTTCCAATAAATTACTGCCGAATCGAACCGTGAAACCCCTGGTAGGATTATTTTGTCCAAAAAGAATGCCCATATCGCTAACAAATGTAATGTTTTTTAAACGGAAAATTGTATCAAATAGAAATACATACAGGGTGGTGCAATGGGCAGCAGTAAGAAGCCATCTGTCTGAAAGAATTGAAGCACCGCACACATGATAATGGAAAAAATGCAATGACGCAATATACGGATTTGCTTCAATGGTGGTTTCGTTACCGCCCACAATCCTCATCTTATGTAATTTCATCGGATCACCATTTGGCACCTTAACTTTGACATTGTTACCTAAAATTGAGGCTTTATTTTTGTTTTCTTCGTAAAGAAATGAGAGTTTTACCATAGACTAAAGGAAAAAGTAATAAATAAAATAGAGAGAACAAAGACATTATTGCTAGTGAATAGCACAACTGGTTATGACTAAACTTTGGCGATTAACTTAAGAAAAATTTTAATCTCGTTAAGACGGAGGATTTGCTAAGGATCTCATTGTTAATGGAATTTGATAAAACATGATCATAAATTAATTTAAACGTCCAATATATTTATTGAACAGGAGTAAAACTAATTTTTAAAATAACTATTATAGGATGGAGTAAATAGTATCGACACAGTTCATGCACATTTCTATTCCAACTAATCATTTGTTTTATTCGTTGACAGAAAGGTAATACGGCTCTGCACATCGCAGCCAGCTTAGGAAGCAAGGGAATAGTCGAGTGTTTGTTGCTACACGGAGCATCAATGGCCCTACAAAACCACGTAAAGGAAAAGTAATAAAAGTAACATAACATGCAGAAAAACTGTTATTTTTTTAGGTTGGCAACACTGCATTGCACGTGGCTAGTCAATCAAATGAAATTGAAATCGTTAATATTTTGATAAATAGAGGTGCTGATGTTAATTATTTAAATAATGTGAGTTTTTCCTCACTGGGAATTTTCGTTTTTCCCCTAAATTCACTTTTATACGATGCAAGACAGAAATTACACCTTTTGTTCCTTCTTTATTTTAACTGAGAAAGCTAAAGAAAGATTATAAAAAAAATTATAGAAAGTTATACTTATGTTTTACGGATTTAAACACATATTGTTTTTTATGTGTTTTATTAGAGACTACAAACTCCGATTCACATAGCGGCAGAAATGGGACATCAGGAAGTGTGCCGATTACTGTTGTCGGCGGGAGCGGACATCCAGCAAAGAGAGAGGGGTGGCAGAACGCCCCTGTACATAGCGGCCCGGGGCAGTTTTACCGCCATAGTTGACATGATCATTAAAACTGCCCGGGTAGAATGCCCAACACATGTAAATTATACAATCCGTTGGCTGAACTTTAGTAAATGTTCTTTTTTTATTTTTAAGGATCAGGATGGGAAATTAAAATTAAAATTGAGCAGAAGATGGCGATCCACTTCCAAGGATGAAGGCAAAATGAAGGAATACGAACGCTTAAAAGAAATTTTATATAAATTAGCCTACAAACATTTGGAACCGGGCGATTGGAAAAGGCTGGCTTTGCATTGGTCATTTACTGAAGAACAAATTAAAGCCATTGAACATCAATATAATGGTATGCTGTTTTTTACCACAATCAATTTATCATATTCAAAAAAACAAACAAACGAAACACGTTAGAAAAGCTGCTCTTCGTCTGTCAATTCTTACTAAAAATCAATTGAGGTCATCATCAATCATTACCCTCTATATTTATCTCCAATATATAGAGAAATTCTGACGTAAATTCATACAATTTTTCTAATGTTTGAGTAAAATTATGGAAATCAACCATATTTTCTTGAAGGACCTTCCAGTTATAAAGAGCACGGTTTCCGAATGATGTTAATATGGGCCTATTGTTTAACCGCGGACATGAATCCGATTAAAGAGCTTTACGAAAGTCTAGTAGCCATTGGCAAGAAATCTTTGGCGGGTGCGCTTTCAAAGTGGAAAAATTTCAGAATTTCTTTTTTATAAAAACTTTTTTTTAGATACATTAAGGAAGAAAATCGAACAGGAAAATGAGTCGGGCCGAAAGTCGGATCAGAAATGTAACAAATGCATCATTTGTTAAACAAATACGTAAAATAATTCATGGACATATAAAAATAAATTTTATGTGTCGATGAAATAATTGAACGACAATAAGACGAAAATAATTACTGATAATAGTAGGTATATTTAAACAGCTGAAAATGAAATATAACATATCAAATATTTCCTAATATTGCATTAGAAGAATGACGTCATTTGGACCAAACAATTATTGCCTTACACTAATTCCTCTCCCTTTTGAAATATATTATCACCTTTTCTAAGTATTGCATTTACAATCTAGCGGCTCTTCTCTAAGTAGTATCAGTATTAAATGATAAGATCTATATATGTATATATATTGAAAGATATCTAGCTGGTCAGTGGCGGAGTCATATTCATATATATTTATGGCGCGTAAATGTCATTTTTTATAAATAAAAAAAAACAATACGANCTGTCAATTCTTACTAAAAATCAATTGAGGTCATCATCAATCATTACCCTCTATATTTATCTCCAATATATAGAGAAATTCTGACGTAAATTCATACAATTTTTCTAATGTTTGAGTAAAATTATGGAAATCAACCATATTTTCTTGAAGGACCTTCCAGTTATAAAGAGCACGGTTTCCGAATGATGTTAATATGGGCCTATTGTTTAACCGCGGACATGAATCCGATTAAAGAGCTTTACGAAAGTCTAGTAGCCATTGGCAAGAAATCTTTGGCGGGTGCGCTTTCAAAGTGGAAAAATTTCAGAATTTCTTTTTTATAAAAACTTTTTTTTAGATACATTAAGGAAGAAAATCGAACAGGAAAATGAGTCGGGCCGAAAGTCGGATCAGAAATGTAACAAATGCATCATTTGTTAAACAAATACGTAAAATAATTCATGGACATATAAAAATAAATTTTATGTGTCGATGAAATAATTGAACGACAATAAGACGAAAATAATTACTGATAATAGTAGGTATATTTAAACAGCTGAAAATGAAATATAACATATCAAATATTTCCTAATATTGCATTAGAAGAATGACGTCATTTGGACCAAACAATTATTGCCTTACACTAATTCCTCTCCCTTTTGAAATATATTATCACCTTTTCTAAGTATTGCATTTACAATCTAGCGGCTCTTCTCTAAGTAGTATCAGTATTAAATGATAAGATCTATATATGTATATATATTGAAAGATATCTAGCTGGTCAGTGGCGGAGTCATATTCATATATAATTTATGGCGCGTAAATGTCATTTTTTATAATAAAAAAAAACAATCGATAACCGACATCGCATTCGAGCATAATGTATGTAATCTGTAATTAGATTGTGTAGTACGGTGAGTGATATAAAGGTTGAGCTCTTCATTGCAATTTGTTGGTTTTGCCTCACTTTCTATAATGAGCTCTTATGGTAGAACCGCCACTGACTGGAACCATTACCTCTTTGATCATAAACTTTATTCCATCCAATGACATGTGTAATGTAGATCTGAGAGATAATAAATATTTAATTTCTATAAAAGAAGAACTGTTTTATTTCGGACAGTGATAGTGCTGGAGTTAAATTTCGGCCACCCTGTACACGGTAGTGTACAATTCCAATCACACGCCCTGTTGCAGTTACAGATTAGGATTTAGGAATTGATTTAATTAAAATTTATTGTCGGAACGCGACAGCAGAAGAATGGAATCAAGCGTGCTAAGATTAGTCCCACTAATTCTTGTTTTCGTGCTTGTCTTGAAACAAAACAAAATTACATGTATACATGGTGTTTGGAAAACAAAAAAAATTGAAATTAGCTTGATGTAGTTATTTATGGAGGAGAAAATTCGTCTTATTTCAATTTTACGAATGAAGATCTTTTCACAAGCCAACTCTTATTACTCTTCATAAAGCAAAATATAAAAATGAAAACTGAAAATCAAATAAAATGCCCCCTGAAGAAATTTGGAAGCGTTAAATCAGGGGTTTGAGCAGGTCAATTGATTTCATTAGACAAGTCATTACTTCAACCCCAAATTCATAAACACGAGCAGACTGTCCTAAATCTTCATTATTTTTTTTTGTTGTAAATTTGATTAAAAAAGCCACTTATATGAGAAAAATGATTGAAACAAAATAACTCAATTGCTTTGTAGAGAATAAAACAATTTATGATTAACCACTTTTTTCCAAAATTGTTCGATCGTCCAACTTTGCATAGGACACCCTGTATATATATTATAGATTTTGAAATTCCTGATCACAACTGTATTATCTGAGGAACAGTGGTAGTTAAAGGCTACTTGTGTTCTCTCACCGTGGCAACTTTTCAGTTTCGTTTCAGCTTCAGCGCTCTCACACCCAATAGAAGCCGAGTTCAGAGAGTGTAACTATCGAATAACCATGAATTTTCCTCTAAACTTGTTCGTTTTAATGATGTTCGCTATTTTATTAAAAAACGATTTGATTCGAGCAAAAGAAGTGGTAGTCCGAGTTGCGGGTGGTCCTATGGTGGCTGAATTGTTGGCAATCGAAACTGGATATTTTTACAAAGGACAGGTACTGTTGCATCAAGTTTAAGAAACATTTTTTTAAATACACTGCTCGTCTCAAAATTCATCTAGATCTTTATATAATTTGTTTTGGTGCGTTATACAGGTTGCAAAAAACCTGAAACAAAAAACTGTGCCTATCATTAAAATAAGTTTAAATATGGAAATATATACAAAGATCCTCAGGACAAACAGTGTATTTCTAATAACAATAATAATAATTAAAAAGACAGGTAAGTATATTATTGCCCCTTATCTAGGAATAAACTACTGAAAACGGAGGCGGGAATAATGTCACGTTGCCATATGGTAAAATATTTGCTTAAGTTTTAGCTGGCACAAATGATAATCAATCATAGATCCATTATCACAATACGCGGAAACGTTTTCGTATTAAAATTGCCACGAAAAGTAAAACAATTCCAGTAGCAATTACGTAAAGAAAACCAGATTATGAAATGAATAGTAAATTCATAAATAGCTTTGTTGTCAGATTGTACGAATTATTCCATAACACATATTTTCCAGTTGCTTATTTTATTAACTATCGATTTTCTACATTATTTCTGTATGTGTAAGTGACTGCGTGTGTGAGTATATTTCTATTCGATTAAGACTGATTTTTGGCCTTTTGAAACAAAGTAAAGTAAGAAAATGAACCTCGAATTACCTGAAAAACGAAATAAAAGTATATAAAAAAAAATTATTAGAAAAAACTCTTTTACAGACAACAGAGTAGCAAGAGATAAAGGTGTAAATTTTCCGATGGAAACAAACAGAGGGCGCTTCATTCGAATCATAGTCATCACCATTGAATGCTTGAATCTAGGACTAGAATCATACCAATCGGAAGAATAAATAGCATTTGGTATATCCAGACCCTGTTCCAAGAACCATCCAAAATTAAAAATTGTAACTTTTGCAACTAATCTTACGCTTACAGCCAATGTTATTTGATTTCCAAACCAGCAATACATTGAAATTTGACATATAACGGCAATGAAATATTCCATTTGTGAGAAAAAAATCGGGGAACCAATCGGTACCTAACAAATAACATAATATTCGATTAATCTACTGAATCATACGATCTTAAAAATGTAAATTTCTCACACTGGCTGCCGTGAAAAGACAAGAGGCCATAATTAATAGACTAGCCAAAACTTGTCCCAAGGTAATGAAGGAATATGTGTTTTCCATTTCCGTGCTAACCCTAGAAAAATAAATTCCCCAGATTTTTCATTAACCTTTTAACAGATCATTTTCTACTCAATTAAACTGTACAGATGTTTGATGCAGCGCTTCATTTCATTATACATTTCCGTCTCCAATGCTGGATTCTCCATGTCTCTCAGTTTTGATTTGTGTTCGCAACGTTTTCTTATTGTAATTAAAGCTTCCTTTAGAATATTTAATTGAGTCGCAAGAAGATGCAGTAAAATCAAAAAGATCGTATCTGAGGCTAAGGTCCTGTTAAAAGTTTCGTTAAAATAAAAAAGTTAACCTTACCAGCAATATAGCCAGCCAAAATATCCAAACAAAGATCCATGTAACCTAATAAGTAGTGACAACCATTCACCGTATCGACATCAAAGGGAAAATAAAATTTGTACGGAATAAAAGATTTGCAGGTGGTGTTTGATGCAAAATTATGATCAACCGTGTTTCGATTCAGCGTGAGGGCAGAACTGATGTGTGCAGACACGCCCACAAAATTGTACAAACCGAATAGAAACAGAGTTATGAGCATTAGAAATGATTTTTCACCTTGTAGCTTCTCGCCAGGCTGAAAGTCATCTTTAAAAAAATAAATACATATGTGCAACAACTACTTTGACAACGAGTATGAAATCGTATATGTATACATACATATTTGGACCTCAGAACCATAGGGTATTAATTCCACTTTTTTAAAATTTTTGGATTTTGGGTTTTCTTAACATAATAGTTCATATTACGATAAGAAAACACAAAATCCAAAAATTTCAAAAAAAGGAGAGTTAATGGGTCGTATGAATAAAATGAAGCAAATGCTTTTACTTCAATTTTTCGAGAGAAATGTTTCCATCTTTATGTAGCAATTCATATAGAATGGATCAATATTGAAAAATTTCTCTCAAAATCTTAAAGTAAAAGCATTTGCTTCGTTTTATTCATACTACCCACTATCTTTATACTACTTAGATACAGTATGCTTCATAAATTCCACCTATAATGTTAACCTGGGATAGAAGATGACCTTCTAAAACGAAAAGTTCTTTACAATTTTTCTATTTGTTGTACCATTAATTAATTAAAATGATTAATCAGGTACAAGCTTAAACAGATTAAACGTAAAATTTCATCTTCTACCCTAGGTTAACATTATGGGCGGAACTTATGGAGCACCCTGTACATATGTATATGTATATTTACCTAAAGGTGCGTACTCGAATTGCCGATCCAATAATTTGTTACTAATATTCTGAATGCGTCCTTTGAGAAAAATTAACATTGATATTTTACCCATTCCTACCATATGGGTAAGGAGCATGGCCAACAGAGCCAGGATCATAGAGATGTCGCCGAACGCTTCGTGAATGGCAATAATTTCGGATATAACGTAAATTGATGCAGTAGTGACTAAAGTGTAACTGTAAACTGAATAAAGCAGTCGTTTCCACTGGAAAAAAAATCAGTATCGGTATCAAAGTTTTCGTATACCCTGTAAAAGTGTAACGTGTTATGTAACGCCATCTGTGAACGTTCCATTCAATTGTTCCATAACTGTTGGTTTTTCTGCTGTTAGAGCCAAATCCAATTTTGTTTGTCAGCAAATTTGTACTTAAAATCCATTTGAAATCAATAGTCCAATTTATTTAAAGTAAAATATGATAAAATGGGGGCCTAAATAAAGTAAAAAATAAATAAATAAATGCATATAAAGTAATAAAAATACTGTTGTTGCGATTCTAAAAAAATCAACTGCTCTGCTTGCAATTCTTAATAAAAGGAACTGCTTTCGTTGCAATTCTTAAAAAATCGCTTACTATTCAAAATTGCATTTTCAATTGGGACATAATGTATTTCAACATAAAAAAAAATGGCAACCTCGCTGTTAAATGGGCTGCCATCTAGCGCAAAGCAACTGAAGCGGCATTTCACACTAATATTTCTTTTTGAATAAAACACTTTTCCGGTACAATTCTTTACATAGTTATTTATTTAAAAATATTGTTTCATTCACTGTAGTAATATAGCTACGCACGTATCAATTCTTGGAAACCTTGTAGCAAATCTATCCTTCTTTTCTACTACAAAAGTCCACTTTTCTTTTACTTACATTGTCGCCTAAATATAAAAATGGCATTATATTATATCAGAGGTAGTTTCTTTACATAAAAATATGTAAAAGTTTAAAATTTCACTTACTTATAATGTAGACAAATAAAGAAAAAATGAGAATTGTTGTATTTTTAGAGAGATTATTTATTATTATTGAGATTTAGGTATAAAGAAAATTAATAATTATGTATGTATTAGAATCGAGTTCATCTTACGGGTAAACTTAACGGTACAAACTAAGATCAAGACATGTAAAAAATAATGAAACTGCGTGGCTCATACAAAAATACTCTTATATGAAGTATAAGAATAAAATAAGTCTCGATAATGTATAAATTATAATAACACCTAAATAAAGAACGAAAATACCGCCCATTCTCTCACACACTCTCTTTTTCGCTCTCCCTCTCTTTCTACCTATCGCACTTTCTTTTCTGAATTATATGGAAGATGGTGATGTTGTGACTTGAAAAAAATAAGTCACACTTTTTAGTCTTTACAGCGGGAGCACATAATATACAAAAATTAAACGTAAATCCTCACACAAATTAATATGGTTGATGCCTTTGGCCGCCTCGACCACCGCCGCGACCGCCCCTGCCGCCACCGCCACGACCACCTCCATAGCCGCCGCCACCGCCTCCACCGCCACCACCGCCACCGCTAGGCCCATAGCTGGAATCCATTCCGTAGCCGCCTCCATAGCCGCCACTGTAGTAATCGTAACCACCACCGTAACCATTGTCGTAGCCACCATAACTGTAGTCGTTCCAGCCGCCTTGACCACCCCAACCGCCGCCACCGCCGCCGCCGCTCCATCCTCCAGGTACTCCGCGACCACCACGACTGCCGCCTCCGCGTCCACTCCAGCCGCCTCCGCGACCCATAGGGGCGGTAGGTTGAGTGGCTGCCTTCTTGACGTCCACTTGTTTCTCTTTGATGGTTTGTTTCGGTTTCTTCAACAGCTCCCTAACGATGGCGTCATTTTCAAAGGTTATGAAACAGAAACCTTTTCTTTGATTTTTCGTTTTGTCGAAGGGCATCTCCACTTGGATAATGTTGCCGAATTGGGAAAAGTACGTTTTTATATCGTCATCGGTCAGTTCTGGGGTGATACCGCCAACAAAAATTTTGCCGGGTTTGGCTTTTGCTTTTTTTGCGTCAACCGTTTTTCCATTGATGATGTGCTCCTTTTGGGCCAGAACTTGGTCCACTTGATCGGGAGAATTGAACAGAACGAACGCGAATCCTTTTGACTTACCCGTTTGGGGGTTCATTTTGATGGTCACATTTTGGATGGCGCCGAACTGGCCGAAATAGTCCTGCAACTCTTTCTCCGTCGTTTCCAACGTAAGACCACCGACGAACAGTTTTTTGTCTTCGTCCTGGCCCGGTTTAATTGGCGCGGAACCGTTTTGCGTTGTATCCATGGTGTTTTTCGTTTCCAAAACTCAATTTCCGTAGAAAAACACGCGGCCAATACTCGACTCAATCCCGTTTCTCACGGCGTCACTGTCAGACGGCAAATGGCCGCCACGTTCGACGTTGCCGCTTCCTCGCTTCAAACAAATCAATTCCAAACGCCTTATCTCAATTGGTTTTGGAAGCACACTGAAATTCTTTTATTCGAAGTTTTTCTGATAGCAATTAAGCAAACTTGAATATCAATTTTTGCAGGAATAATATGTTTTTAAGAAATTGTGAAAGAGGAAAACGTGAGTGAGCGGCAACAAGGACGCTGCCTGTGTGTCGTTAGATCGAACCTTGCCGGCATCGCATATCATTGGTCTGTTTGGTTTTAAGTAAATTTGAGCGGCCAATTTAAATTAGTATAAAAGTTTAGGGCATATAGGCAAGAGGTTTTTATCATAAATGAAAATTAGACTAGAGGCGCAATCATGCGTTGTTGTCACATAGCATTAAAATTCTTGGTAAAATCGAAATGATTCTTCTAGTACGAATGTAAAGAAAACTTAAATGTTTGACTCCTTCACCAAATTGTACGGAACTATGATATTCGTTTAAGATGAAATGCCCTTTTAATGGTTCTTTTGGGAAAACAAAACTATTAAAGAAATATTTTTTAAAGATATAAGGAAGCCCCAAAAAAAAACTAAAGAACAGCGTTGAACAAACACTTGGGAAATGTAAACTTCTTGACCCGACCTCGTTTCTACGAGAAAAACTAATCTGGAAAACCTGGAAATTGAATGATTTCGAGGATTAATTATTTTGAAATGGCCATCCGGGAAGAAATACACGTAACTGTGGAAAACCGCGACGCCCGTCTTATTTCCACGGGACGGACAGGAAGAACGCTCCTCGCTCGTTGATCCAGGCGTCGCCGTCGGTCAGTTTCACGCCGCGAAAACCGCCAAATCCGATCAGGACAACAGAAGTGAGAGAGAGATAAAACTCCTGGAAAACTCTCCCTGTTTCCTATCCAGGCGCAACATTAAATCGATAAAACTACTATATCCAGGGCCGGAAAACGTTCATTTTCCGTTAATTCAGAATGAAAAAAAATTGTTAACGATCAATCAACCATCATTACGGCTCGTAAAATTTCAACATTTTTCCTTATTTGAAATTTATTCTTTATAATAAACAAAAAAAAATGGATACAAACGTCACAGCGACGTCGCGACGCTCAACGGGCGCCACGAATATCCAGACGCCGCCTACTAGGATCACAGAAATCGAGCAAGCAATATTTTTCTGTAACCCGATGGTGGGTAGCTTCGATTTTCAAATAAATGTTTGCATCACAAATAGACGGGGGCCCTCCCCCACGTACGCAGTACGTGTTAACGACCGCACGTGCCATATGATATATGCGCATGTAAGTATACAAAGGGGAACGAATTTATTGTTCCCTTGGCCAGTGTAAAAATTAACTTACCCAAGGGCTGGTTTTTGCCATAGTTTTTTGTCCACATATCGCTATTAGTTGATCGACTATGGAAAACGCACCATTTGCATTACTTGTACTCATTGCGATAAATTTATCCAGGCACTGGTTTGATTGAGACCTGAAAGAAAAAGTGAATTGGAATGTTACTTGGTCGATTAGCCCTTACACAGTCAATGNTACCAGTGCCAAAACTCGTTTCAATTTTTTTTTCATATTTGATCCAAACAGAAATTATTACACAGAATCAAACTTTTTCACAAAGAAGCCTTGCTATATCATTTGTCAAAATGTTTATATAACACCAATGCGGCTTACAATTAGGTTTAAAGTTGGCTGTGAAAAAATACACTTACGCCCTCTGTTGTAAAAACAAAATGACTTTCCAAACTACTTAATATGTATTTGGTTTGGCGACTATTACCCGTTAAAGTGATTTTAGGGTGAAATTATTCCCGTTAATTTGTTTTGAATGAGTTTTATAACAATTTAAGGTGAAATAAACAAATTTTTAGGTGGTAGGCTTCGAGGATACATACGTGTTGATACCTATCAACAGAAACGGGTCTTTTTCGTCTCATATTGAACACAAAAGAACTTCAGATGTAAATAACTTAGCCGGAGATCACAGAGTGAGTGGAATATGCGATTTTATGTTATAATTAAAATTGGAAAAAATAGGTTATATGGACGGAAGAGCAAAAATGGAAACCGCGTCAAAAAAGAGATTTTCTGGAGATAGGACCGGATCCTGCAGCAGATATTCCAAAAACAAGAGTAAAACGCATAGAAAATGCTATCAAAAACAGAACGAAACGGTGCATTACTTGTGGTTTAACTGATGAAACTTTTAACGACGAATTGTGGAACCAACAATGGTATTTGGTAAAAATCAGAGACTTTCTCTATTGGGTCAAATTTTGAGCCTCCTAAATTATTTTTAGAGAGACACTCGTACTAGACTGGACCTTCCCAAACTCGATCTGAACGTCCTGCCTGTTTACAAGGCCGGAATATCGGGAAAAGGAATTCGAATCTCAATTTTAGACGACGGAATTGAATACACGCATGACGATTTAAGGCCAAATTACGTAAGCAATTCATACACTTTTGCAATCATACACCCGAGATAAAGGATTATAGGTTTCCCCAGTTTTTAAAAAAATTTTAAGATAACTGTCATGGTCCAAAGGATTTCTCCACAGCTGTGATGAACACGTTCAGAGGAAATGAGAGTAACTTCAGTCTCCACTTCCTTCGGACCATGGCAGTTAAGCTTGGTTGATAATTTTTGGATGACTTGTCTAGGATATTCCTTTTTATTTAGGACCCAGACATAAGTTACAATTGTAATGAAGACTCCAAGGATCCAATGCCCCATTACGAAATCACAAAATCGAATAGCCACGGCACCAGATGCGCAGGCGAGGTAGCCATGGTGGCAAACAATAAAAAATGTGGTGTAGGAATTGCTTTCAATGCGAAGGTAGGAGCCGTCAGAATGTTGGATGGCCTGGTGACCGACAGGATAGAAGGCACCGCTCTTGGATATGCCCAAGATATGGTAGACATTTATAGCGCATCTTGGGGTCCGAACGATGATGGTAAAACTGTCGATGGCCCAGGACGGTTGGCCATGGAAGCGATGGAACGTGGAATTAAAAAAGTTGTACATGAATAACTGTTTGTAGCGTCGTAATGTTGGCAAATCTGAATGCTCTTTAGGGAAGAAATGGAAAGGGTTCGATCTACGTGTGGGCCTCCGGCAATGGCGGCAACAAAGGCGACAATTGCAATTGCGACGGATACTTGTCTACGCCCTATACAATATCCATTGGAAGTGCTTCGGAAAAGGGCGAATTTCCTTGGTATGGTGAAATTTGCGCTTCCACATTGGCAGTGACGTATAGCAGTGGCGCATATAGAGACCAAATGATTGTAATAATTCTCTAGATTCATTTGAGCAATAGTTTTTTATTATATATTTTTCAGACTACTACCGATCTGAACAATCAATGCACGATAAAACACACAGGCACCTCTGCTTCGGCACCCCTGGCTGCGGGCATAATAGCTTTAGCATTGGAAGTGAAGTAAGTATATGTATATTTTTACACGCCTTTTATGCCATTAACGAAGAGTTAAAATTTTCAGTCCGGCACTGACTTGGAGAGACGTACAACATTTAATTGTATGGACGTCGGAATTGGATCCAGTAGCGGAGAATCCGGGTTGGCAAAAGAATGCCGCCGGCCTCTGGTTCAATACCAGATTTGGTTTTGGATTAATGAATGCATTTGGATTGATTTCGGCGGCGTCAAACTGGACTACGGTGCCCCACTATCGTGTCTGCGAGATTCGCTTTAAACATTTGTAAAATTTATGGCACACGAAATCATTAAATTTGAAATAGACACATTTTTTAGAAGCAATGAAAAAACAAGTTCAGTGACTTATGGAAATCCTGCGAAACTCTATACCTACACCACTGGATGTAAAGGAACAAATTCCGAAGTTCTCTTCCTGGAACACGTTCAAGTTAGAACTTTCATAAATTATACCGTCAGGGGAGCTTTGGAAGTTCACTTAACCTCTCCAGCAGGTAATTTAACCATTCAATACAGGTGATGAACAACAAGTATTTCTTTAGGAGAATCTCAATATTTCAACTTTGTTTAAAATCTAACTGTATAATACAGGGTGCCTCATGAATACGAATGTCTATTTACATATTGAAAACTATAAGTCTGTTCGAACCAAAAACCAGTCAAAGCCACGCTGATTGATCAAAAATCGTATGGAAACTGTCACATGATCATTTTAACGCAATTTCATTGGATCTGACCGGCTGAATTCAAACAGACCTTATAAATAAAAATATTTTAAAAATTAGTACACATAAGAATCTTTAATCTATCAATTATAAATATTTTGGCGCCACTAGTAGTTACTATTTAAATTTTTTCAAATAGAACACCTTGTATATTATGTAAATTTTCAATTCCACAGAATATTTTGAATATTTTTTATGTATAATACCATGTACTTAAATTGAATAGTTATTGAGTTATTTCAAATTTTCGGTCAAAACATATTAAAATAATTGCCAATATATCACAAATGGCAACGTATATTGCAATGAAATTTTAAGCTATTGTACAAAATGTTTTATTTTACGTGACTCACCAAATACAACTTTCGTAGTTCATCTTCAAAAAATATTTGATAGGGCATGTCAAAATGTATGTATTTCCGGGTACATATGTAATTTCATATACTAATCTTGACGTAATTTAAAAATAAAGAACCCATTATAGACAAATATATGTACATACGTACACTACATAATTTTAACCGCTTTAGGTTCTAGAGTTCAATTGTTGGCACCGAGAAAATTTGATACCAGCTCAAGAGGCTTTCGAAATTGGACTTTTATGTCTGTTATGACATGGGGAGAGTTGGCGAGTGGAGTTTGGACCCTGAACATAGCAGATAATGTAAGAGTAAATTAAATACATTTAAGAAACTGTATTATTTAAATGCAGATTGGTCCTGAAAATAATTTTGGTTTTGTTGGTGAAACAACATTAATTTTACGAGGGACTGTTGAAGCTCCAGCTCACATGATAAATGGACCAAGAAACTACAACGAGAATTACAACAGGATCCATAATAGAGTACAGGATAAAATAAACCTCTTCGACTATGACAACTACCTCTAATATTTTTAGTAAATTAATGTAAAAATTTAATATAATCAATATAAAGAAATATCTTTTTGGGATCCGTAAAAAAAACAAAGATTTGTCCTTAAAATATTTATTCATAGATTAACCCAACATTCGTTAACCTACCCTTGTTTCTGGGCCAATTCCTTAGCTTTCGCTCGCTCAATTTTAGCGATACGAGCAGCTGATTTCGATCCCAATACACCACCGCCCCAATGTTTGCGAAGTTCATCACCACGGTCATTGAAGTTAGTTTTAATCGCTTCCACGATTTTATTAAAGTTCGACCTGTCACCGGAATCCACTTGGGTCAAAGCCAACGCCGAACATGTCTTACGTCTTACAAGCAGACCTGGTAGTAACACAAAGAATTCCGATTAATTGAGTTTTTTGTTTTAAATAATTTAGAGTAGTTAAGGCTTATGAGTTTCAGTCGAACTACAAATCATCAATGAATTTTCTCTTCAGACGGGAAAAGAAGACAAAAACTAGTTTCATCATCATATTTTAGAGCATCGCTCTATAAAAAGTATTACCAAATTCCCTGTAACAAATTTAAGGGTGTATTTTTTGGTTAAAAATAAGTTATATGAGAATATTTAAATGTATTGCTTTTTTGAGAATAATTAATTGTTCGTCTTTGCGCCATTACTTAATGCATTTAATATTTTTGAAGTAAATGGTATTCAGTCGAAAAACTTTAACTTTTAGAAATTGTAACGCCCTGTATTTCAAAAATAAAAGCCATAATATCCTATATTTACATGAGAGTGATCTCATTTTTGACCAATGAATGCGCCCTTTTTTTTGGGAGGAATTTGGAAGCACTCTGTAAATGAGAAAACTAAAGACATACCTAAACGGGCCTTTCCTTTAACAATGCAGTACGGAACGCCCATTTTCCGGCAAAGGGCAGGAAGGAAAAGCACCAACTGAAAAAAGACAGGATATCATAACCTTGTCAACAAAAGAAAAGTAAAGAATTTAATATTAATGCTTCATAATCAGAGTCAAAATGTCTTCATGCCTTATTCAGGTGAAGAAATTCTAAATAAGCATCATATATTAATTTAGGTCACATCTAGGCAGCGACTACAAAGTCTCACCTCAATAGGATCAACATCATGAGCAATCACAACTAACTGGGCCTTCTTTTGTTCAACCAATTTGGTTACCGTGTTGGTACCAGCCTTCAATGTGTTTGGCCTTTTTTTAGGGGCTTCCTCCTTTTTGGCCACCTTAGCCTCTGCCTTGGCCTTCAATCGGTTTTTCTTTTGAAGGGGTGTCTCAGGTCTGTACTTTTCCAAGACTTTAAATAATTGGGTCGCTAAAAAGGGTTCAACCCTGTTGTTTTAAAAATTTTAAAAGCGATATAATGAAATACCTGTTTGTTTGTCTAACGTTTGAGTGAATTGATTTATTGGTGGGGGAACTTTGAGTCTCTTTTGGAGGACTGCTTTTTGGCGCTGAATTCTGATGTACTTGGGCCATTTAACAAATCTAGACAAGTCTCGTGGAGGCTGAATGTCTTGTCCTTAAAAAAAAACAAAATTAAGTGTTATGTTAAGACACAAGGGAAGTAAATTGCAAATAAATATTTAAATTCAGAATTAAAAAGCTCGTATTTGAGTCAACAGCACATTCTGTTAAGGTTTTGAATAAAAATCATCAGACAAAACAATGCAATTATAAGAACGGACTACTAAAGAATGCTGCTATTACTATTGCTTACCAATGCCGAAATTCCTCGGTCTCTTTTCGAAAAGAGGATTTACCTCTTTCCTTACTTCGACTTTCTTCACTGCCAGAGGAGCGGCTGCGACTTTCTTGCCCACTTTCTTCTTTGGCTGCAACAAAACACTAAATAGCAAAGAGTGTAACACTCACATAACCTGATCGAAACAAATGACACACTCAGTCCTAATCTATTGGTGGTAGAAAAGTATCTACAATGAGCTTTCAGATAGCAAATACGGTCATCATTTGGAACATGCTTTAAATATCTCAATATTGGCTTTTACTGGTCTGGTCATGTACGTAAAATCTCATTATGATGTTTTCAGTATTTTAAAATTTATTTTCTGGGAAAATATCAGATCCAAATAAAAATTTATTAAACTCACTTTTTTTTGAACCATTTTGCTATATTTAATCCAGAAAGATGGCTAAAATATTTCAAAAATTACTTTGAAAAATAATAACAAAACGACCTCCGGTGAGAAAGATCGTTCAAAAGGACGTTTGACGGCTGACGTTGATTGTTAGTGACGTAGATGCGACTGCGTTCAGAGATTCATAAATCAAGTAAGCGCGTTCCGAAATTAAAAAAAAATTATAACGATTTTATTTAAAACCAAAGAGGATCGTGGTATTTTTTTTTCGAAAACGCTTACTTTTAATCTACGTAAATTCCTTATTTCTTATAATTTGAAATAATTAATAAATAATTTAATAAACGCTAGAGAAAGGCTTTCTTTACGGACCCACCTTAGGTCCCCTTCTATTACAAAACCCTCTAAATACAATCACTTGCGCTATAAAAGTTGATGGCCAGGAAGTGTATTTGTTAGTTTATTAATATTTTGCGATAATTTGATTTGTTTATTTCGTGTGACGCCATGTTCAGGGTAAGTTCCAGGAATTTGCACAACACTTAAAAATATCTTTTAAATTTTTTTAATAATAATTAATAATTATTTAATATCTAATTTAGGTTGTCATACTCAGTGTGCTATTGTCCCTTGGACTCTGCAAGCCTGGAATAGTATCGACATGTAAGCATTTGTTTTTTTTTCTTAGTTTTTAACAGGAACCCTTTTTTATTTTCTACTCCAAATTACATAAAAAGGTCAAATGAATAAATAATTTATTAAATAACGACTAATTATTGGTGAGATATGTGTGTGGATTTCACTTTTGTTTTAAAAAATCAAGTAGATATAAATTTTAACATTCACTCACTCGAGATTTGACATTTGTTTCAAATACTATCACTTTTTAGAGATCGGTTCCTTTCATTTTAATTAAAACGCTCGTTTCAGATTATCGGAAATAATAGATCGAAAAGAAAGTAGTCACGAAAAATGACTAGCTTAGCATAATATACTATACATTTTCAGCCATTGTTTTTCTTTTACCTTTTCAACTATTTGTTCGACAAAAATATTAAGTCGACTGTGCTATTTAGACATATGAGAATTCGTTGTGTATCTATGTCTTTCCTCTTTTTTTTTGTTTCTGTTTGTAAATTAAAATTTACATGTTTCTCAAGCTTTCGGACACGACAGTGAAGATGACCATGGTCTGAGCTTGGCAAGTTTAGCCCTAAGTGGTTCCAGCCATGGTTTAGGCGAGAGCAGTTTCGGTAGCGGAGGCCAAACTTTAGATTTAGGCGGCTGGTCGGGCGGCGGCGGCGGCGGTGGCAGTTACGAAAGTGGTGGCGTGTCCAGTGATGGCGATTTCCATCATGGCGTGAGCATCGTTGGAGGTGGAGGCGGTCAAAAGGGTCAAACAATCGACCTGACTCATCAGGGTGATGGCCATCATGGACCTTTCGGTGGTAGTTTTGTTGCTTCCAGTAAATACTCCGCAGGAGGTCACGGAGGCGGCACGGACGGCGGCTATGGCGTACACGAGGGTGGTTTTGAAGGCCATTACAGTGACGTATTGGGTAAAATTGTTTCGATAGGTTTGTTGTTGTTTTTTAAGGTAGGTTGATTTTTACAGGTGCCGGAGATGACGCTGGTTCCAGCGGCTACGAACATCTTTCTTTAGGCGCATTGGGCCATTGAGATTGACTGTTTTGTAAATAATTTGTTGTTGTTTCCTGGTTGTTAACTAATTTTATGTTTTGTTTTTACGTTTTCTACCTACAATAGAGATAAATATATTTTTCTAATGAAGTTTCATCTAGTTTTAATGACCCATCGTTTTAAATATGTACGTTATTTGTTGCAAAAACTTTATTTAAAAAGAACCAAGGGCAATTTGGAATCCCAAAAGGTTTCGTAATACGGAAATCTGGACTTTCCAGCTGTAAAAAAATTATTCTCATTTTAATACATACATATTTCCATAGAAAATTAGACGGTCTAGAAAGGCATAAGTCAAATAGCACGCGACAGCAATAAACCTTCTATATAGATAACAGACCGAAACGAACTGATTTGTTCAACACAACATACCATTGGATTCTCAGTTGTATATAGTAGGCCGTAGAAAGTTAGCTTTATTACGAAAGCAGTACGAGTTTTTTCATGTCATATTTGACAGCATCGTCATCATCCTCATGCAATTGTGACGTATATCATCCATCGCATTTTCCAATGTCAAATTTTTGGTATTTGCGCCAATAACCCGACCTATTTCGTTCATTTCATTTCGTGTAATGGTCTGAGTTTCGTTGCATCATATAGTAGGCCCTAGATTTCAAATAACCGTCGTCTATGGATAATAAAAAAGCATTTTCTTTAGAGTGAGTTAGAGTAATGTTTGGTAGCATAAGAGTTTGCGTTTTTCTTAAAATTCCAGAGGAAATTCCAACGAATCGGGTATTTTCAAAACAATTTTTTTGGTACGTAAGCTTAACTCTATATTCCTTAAGTCATTCTACTAAGTAGGTATCTACTCACTATAATCTCAATAGTTTTTGCAACACAATAAACTGACAAGAACAGCAGAAACCCTACGTAAAGAATGGAAAGGAATGGATATAATCGATCTGGAAAAAACCTCGGGTAAAGCGATTGTATTAACCAGATGTAAGTGTGCAAAAAATCAGGCCAACCAAACGGAACGACAAAATATGTGCAAAAATTACTGTCAAAACGATTGGCTGGAGGGTACGTTTCAAGCGGGTGAAACTTTCCAATTGAAATCGGATGATGCTCATATTTTTTATATTTGCGATCATCTTGGTAGCCAACAAAATAATGACGAACCGAATCAGAATAATAAATCGAAAGGCATGGGCGATTCTCCCAGGTATGAGGTGAAAGATCTAAAATCGAAATTTAGTCAGTTGCAAGATGAGCATCACAAACTGATTGGTAAGATTTCTTTCTTCAAACAATTTAATAGACGTAACATGTTTTAATATATTTAGTCGTAACAAATGAACTGACAACAGCGCTTCAAATGAACATTCTTGGTCAAACAAAGAATATTAAATTTGTCTTGGAACAGTGCAGGCATATTTATCCCAACTCTTTGACAACAATCTCGTAACAGACTGTAACAATATAACGTCGGTGACCAATGTGTGAGGTTCACTGTTCACTTATATTTCACTTACGTTGTAGGCCTGAAAAGGATACTTTGTCGGAATTGAATGTACGAAAGTCATTGGAAATAAGAGGGAATGTTAGCAGTAAATTAGACTGCGTGCCAAATCCTTGTATGTCAACTCTTTTGACACCGGAAAGTGTCCGTTACATTCTGGATATCGTCTTTGACAGGATTGTCGAGTTGGAAAAGTGAGTTCATTGACTATAGAAGTAACTGGATTGACATTTTCATATAATCAGGAGTAAAAACGTGAATTGCGACATGAAAACTAAGTTACTGAAAAAGAAGGATGTCGATAAAATTGTTGGAGACGTCCTGAATGAAACAATCGATTCGCCATCCATTTGCGGAACTGGAGAAGGGGACTTATCTATAGACAATCCTATTTTTATAAAGTGATTAACGTAAAACTGAACTTTCTTTTTTTAATTAAATATCGTTAATTTTTAGAAGTCCCTTTGTCTTTTACATTGATTTTGCTAAATTGAAAGATGACTTAATTCATGACGGGGAAAACGAAAGGAAAATTCGTATTTTACAAGCATTGAGATGGGTAAGTTTTTTTCTTTCCATCCTATCCACCTCTCAGTTGTTACACTATTGAACCTTTCCAGAGAATAACCAAACACGATGGAACCATAAGGGAAAAAGTCTTGGATGCTTATGTAGCCAACGATTTATTGGACCTATTTACTAATATTAGCATTCCGGAAAGACTCTTGTTAGGCTTAGACACTGATCATTACGTTCAAGTAGATGTTAATCATTCAATCGTTCTTTCGGTAATTCACATTATTTTTTGCAGGAATCGATTTGTAGATTGATAAATGCTCTGGCCTCGCTGCGACAGGGCAGGGATTACTTGACTTTGGACGATAGTCGATTGTTAAAAAGAGTACTTATAAGGAAAGTGAAAGATGTTAAATCATTGGCTGGTGCAGTAATCAGAAATATGCTAGTAAGCGGTCCAGGTATATAAGGAAAAAGGAAAACTTATGAAATTTTCAGGTGGCGAGCGTGCAAAAACTCTCAATTAGAAAACATTGTCGTCAGCTAATGGTTGAAGAAAGCCTACTCGAAGTAGTTGTGGATTACATGGACGAATTTTATGAAAAACTATCCAAATATTGTCTGGAGTATTGTTCGGCTCTGTTAATGAACCTCTGTCTGGTTTGAAGAGGAACCTGCAATTCCAGGTTAATTAATTAAGTAATGGTTTTGAATTCTCCAGGTTGAAGCGGCCAAGGAGCGCATAGCGAAAAATCCTCAAAGAATTATGAATTTGTTGAGAAAATTTTTAAATGCTGGCAATGAAATTTATCTTCCTTACATCAACGGTGTCATGTTTAGTTTATTCGAAAAAAGTGACATCGTTCGCGAAGCCAGCTTTCAACATTTCGACCAAATTCTCATTAAACTCATTCAGGTTTATAGATTACGTCACAATATTGCGATATTGGCTGACGATTGGTTTTAGTGCATCCGTAATGAAAGCATTAGAAAACAATTAGATTTTATCCTGCAATTCCGCCTACAAGGCAAAAACGATTCAAATTTGAGAGAGGATGAGGGCCACGATGACGTAATCGGCAAGGAGGAGGTCGATTTATTGGAGATTGAACTGGATCAAGACGATTTTATATCCCAACTGCCCTCGGGTGAAATCCTGTTGCAGGAATACACAATGACTGGTTTGTATCCTCGTTATGGAATTAGGTAAACAACCGAAAAGCTTGAGACTTTTTAGAGGAACCGCATAATATGATCTCACATCAAAAAGATGGATCCAATTCGTCTAAATCAGATACAGACGGTAAACACTTTCAGTTTGCTCATAAATCACCTTTGAATGAACGTGCTGACGTCCAAATCAAAAGGTCCTCATTTTGTCCTGATTTGATTTTGTCTTGGTTAATGCTCTTTTGTTTTTAACAGATCTACTGGGATGACCACCTTTTCACAAAATGTAATCAAGAACGACAATCCATTCATAAACAACAATAAGTCGCCGCTTCCTGGACGTCAATCCACTTGTCCACCATTTTGTTACATGGAGAATTGTCAAAAATTTACAGGTTATTACAAAATTCTAAAGACTTTCATAAATTAAATTTTTAAATTTTTAGGTTCGTGTTCGTGCTCGAAATGTGTGCCTGGCCAGAGTCGATACTCTTGTTCTTGTTACGAAGCGATAAAAAAAGAAGTCTCCGATAATGATGGAGAAGAAACAAATGCTAATAAGGCACCGAAAACAAGAAGGCCGGTTGACAATTACCTATTTGTTAAACGCTTGTACATAGTAATTTCCTTGTTTTCTAGGTGGTAGCCGTGATATCTGAAATACATGTAATTAGAACGAATAAAATCAAAAAAATCATCACTAACGATTTTTATTAATGTTTAAACATGAATTTAAATTGAAATCATTCTGTTGAGAATATGCCGCCATCTTGGGGATGGTTTCGTAATGGCGATGTTTGTGATTCACATGCAGTGTTACGGTTCTGGATTTGCTTATTTACTTCCGACTAAAATTCAAAAATTTAAAGAAAAAAGATTACATTTTTTTTATTAACTTACCAGTAAATATTGACAAATATTATTCGTCGACAACCGAAAATAAAGTTCGGCAGGAAATTGTCCAGATGTTGGTGCAGGAGGTAAATACAAACCCATACTTCTTTTCCCGCCAGCTCCTTCCCAGTTTCTGGAAAACGTCACCTGAGAATGCAACTGGGATACCATCAGACCAAAAATTAAAATCTCCATAAACAATAAACTGGAAAACACAATATGAGACTTTAGTAGTTCTATCAATCAACGAAATGTGAAATTAGATAGATTGTGAAAACCTTTCTATGTTAAAAAAGCTGGTTGCCTTACCTAGTCATATTGCCAAACATTTTTTGTTGGTGGAATTGACTTTTGCTGATTAAGAGGTCTACAGCAACTGGATAGAATTCTAAGAAAAGCCCCTACTTTTATACATTTCCTTATCCAGATTTCATTTTTCGGATCAACAAGTTGTAAAATCGAAATAGAAATGGACAGGTATTATCAAAGGAAACAAACTTTTTCTAAGTAACATCAATTTCCCTTGGGTGACTCGATCTTTACGTTCTTGACACATTCATTATGCGATCATGCATATTTATGTTTAAAAAATTATTTTTAAACTCACATACAGGTTTTCACAGACACTTATAAAAAAATAAATATATGTATGAAAAATATTCAATTAAAATACGTTTAATCTATGGATGTCGCCATGGTGACGCTATTAACGTTTTCATTAATACAGATCTTATACATTTGCATAAAAAGGCAGTTTACTCTTTTTTCAAGAGTGCTAGCTGGATTGAAAATAGGGTCCTATTAATTAATAGAAAAAAGAACTGACAGTTGACATGTGTGAGGCTGAATATGAAACGTACGTTAAGCTAGATCAGTGAAAATAAAACTCATTTCCTGATTTACGTACAGTAAAAAAGGTGGATTTCTTAGACGAAGACTATCACTAAAGCAATTTAAGATCGCTTTAAAATAATTTGAAAAATTCAAACGAATGACGTCATCTTGTTGAAATTTGACAGTTATCAAAAATAGAAAAGCGAGGTTAGTTATAGTCGGAATTTTTAATAGATATATTAGGTATTATAAAATTAAGAAAGTTAAATAAGAAGTGTTTGAAATATGAATAGATTGGGAATTTTTTCGATGGTAAGCCCATATTAATCTAATCACATGTCAATTACGTCCAAAACAATGATTCAAGAAAAACATTAACATTTGGCCAAATCCAAGGCAATCCATAAGAAATTTGGCAGATGTTGTAATCCATCCACCTGAAGATCCAGTGAGTTACATACCTAGACCAGAAAATCGAGAGCATGAAGATTTGAAGCAAAGAAAAGCCAGGTCAAATAGTTGAACAGAATGGTGAACGTTATTTAATTGCTGTTATTTTTAGATTAGTATATCAGTCAAGAAAGAGAGGAATGTTGGAAAATGACCTTTTGTTGAGCACATTTATTGCCAAGCATTTAAACGAATTTACACCTGAACAAGTCAATACCTATGACAAGTTGGTATTACGTAAAACGCCTCTCAAAAGATGGAATTTTGATTGAATTTTAGGTTAATTAATGGACCGTCTAATGACTGGGATATTTATTATTGGGCGACCGAAGTGAAACAGACACCAAAGGACTACGATTCTGATGTAATGGAATTGTTGAAATTGCATTGCAAGAACTTGAATAAGGAATTTAGGATTAGACAACCAGATTTACATTAAATTATTGTTTTTAATATAGGATGCGTATATGTAGAGGTTTTTTTTTTTCACTTAAAGATAATTTTCATAGAAACGAGGAATTGCATCAGATTCAGGAAAAAAATATGTTTACGAGGTAAACAGGTTTCAATTTTTCCATAATTAATATTCATTAAAACTGGTTATACGTGAATTTGAATGTGGTCGAGTATAAAACGGTTCTCCCGGCCCGTTTTTCAGCTTATTTTCTTACAGTGCATCTTTGCTGTTGTCAGTGTTTTGAATTTTTCTGAAAGTCTCAATTTTTTACATTCTATAAAGTGAAATGCTCACGTGCAAATGAACGTGTTGGAATTTTTGGTTACATCAAGACAGCACCAAATTTTAAGGTTCCAACTCGATAAAAGTTAAAAGTAAACGATGCATTTTCATATTTTTGCAGTTTGGAAAAAAATCTACGTACGAAAAAAGGCAGTCGCAGAGGTAATACCGGTAACAGGAAAGAATTACAAGTGCTAACCCAAATTCACCACGTACCCTAAATTAATCACGTCGAAATATCATTCTTCATCTATCAGCATGGTACAAAATAGCTTGCCAAAAAACAGGATTCACGTGGAAACATTGGACAATTCAAGGTTATATTATACAGAGGTACTGAATAAAAGTACTGAGAAAATATATTTTTTAGGAAATTTCAATCCGGACCCAAAAAAGGAGGTGGACACTAAAGCCACAAAGAAAATGTCACAAACAAACGACGTTTGGGGAAAAACGTTTAAAAATCGTGAACATTTTGTGAATTTGCATCATTGTTAGTTTATAGGAAAAATTATCATATGATCATGTGAAAACCTTTGTTTTTTTTGCATTTAACATAGGATACTACGGAAATGATATTTAAATTAAGAGTTTTCAGTTTTGTCCTAAGAAACTGCAAATCACTTAAATTCCCTTAGAAAACACGGAGCCTCTTAAATTTGACAATATTTCACTGTCAAAAACCATTTATCATAATGGTGGATCGCAGTGGGAAAGCAAATCTAATGTACCGTGCTTGTACAGTCCTGCTTAAAAACCAAATATAAATAACTGTTATTTTAATAAAGCGACCTTAAGAGCATACATAAATTATCATTAAAACTACAAGGGACGTTTCCAAGGCTCTTCATTTTCTGTAGGTAAGTAATGTGGTACTGTTTAGATGTTTACTTTGTAAACTTTGTATTTGGAAAACTCGCCAAAACACGATTATTACTGTTCCTGAAGAAATTATTACAAAAGTGATAAGCGAATTGAATTAAATAGGGCAGACATATCTATCTCCAAATTGTAACAATTTACTTGATTCCTAGAGCTGTGAAAGCATCCCTCGTTTGTTAAGAATTTATACATTAGACGAAAAAATAAATTGAGTCTTTCGGCATTGAGTGGTAAGTGCAAAACACGTTCAAAATGTGACTAGATTTACAATAAATGCTTGTAAAAAGGTACAACTACACGTTAGTAATGAGAACTTTGGTCCTAAAAATAGTCATGTTAGAGTATCTGCTCTCTGTTAACATAAATTTTAGAAATGCCTCATTTCGTTACAATAAAAATTGTATTATTAGTACTAAACGAATACATAATTAAATTAAAATCAGTCAAAGAAACCAAGTTCTAAAAAATGCAATAATTGACTTGCGACTTTCTCAAGAAGGAAAATCGTTAATGGCACAAAACTAATAAAAGTGACATAAATAATTATAAAGTTTTACAAAAGAGATGAAACAAAGCTGCAAAAGGACGGATCACTTTACACGTATATAGGTTTTTTGTCATTTAATTTTCGTAAATTTAATTTTTTTCTTCAATAACTGATTTTTTTGTAAAACTTTATATCTAGTTCCAAAACAAAAAATTCCCATCTTAAAAAAATCAAAAGTCCATATTGTACATAAAAAAAAACATTACATTAAAATGCACTTTCTTTGTCGTCTTTTCTGGGGCTCGGGCCTAAGAACTGCTCGAACGGCTTCGTCAAATACTTGTTTTAGGCCTCTCTGAGTCAAAGCGGAACATTCCATGTATTTAACCGCTCTAATTTTATTCGCCAACTTTTGTCCCTGTTCCCTTTTAACAGGACTCAATCCTTGATCCGCCAAATTGTTTAACGTCTCTCTATCATCCCTCAGATCAATTTTAGTTCCTACAAAAGCAAGTGTATGAGAACATCAAGTCTAATATCACGTTTCATAGCAACTTCTTACCTACGAGTATCATTGGGGCATCTGGACAATGATGTTTAATCTCGGGATACCACTTACTAGTGACATTTTCAAATGACGAGGGCGAGGCAACACTAAAGCATATTAAAAATACATCAGTTTGCGGATAAGATAAAGGCCGCAAACGGTCGTAATCTTCTTGTCCGGCTGTGTCCCATAGACCTAAACTAACTGAGATTCCGTCCACTACCATTGGGGCTGAGTAATTATCAAATACAGTTGGAACGTATTCGCCCGGGAAACTATCTGTTGTATATGAAATGAGCATGCAAGTTTTACCAACGGTACCATCTCCAACCACAACACACTTAATCGGTCGTCCTGATGACATTGTTCCACGCCTAATTCTAATTCCTAAAAGACGAGACTGATTAAGAAATGAGAGTCATTTCGTTGTTCGTTATGGATAATGATGGGCGGGTTTGGTTCTAAGTTTCCTACTCACCCAGTGACTTAATTGAAATATAATAACCGTACAAACAATGAATATTTCATTCAATTATAAATTTAAGCATTTTTCAAATACCAAAGTGTTACAGGAAAATGAAAATTTTTAAAATTTTCATATATTATTATTAAATAGCAGTTAAGAGTCGCCGTCAGGCGGGTTTCTTTCTTTATTAAAATGTCACTTGTCAATAACGTCACTGCCACTAGTCTATAACGTCAGTGTCTAAAAACATTCTGCAGTTATAATTTGTTGAACCCTTAAATTCAAAATATAATAAAAACATGAAATATTACTTAATAAATCCGGCATGTACCGGCATTTTGAAGTTATAAAATAGTAACTAGCCGCAATTCTAAATTTTAAACTGTTTTAGGTCATTTGACGATATATATTGTCAATCTCAGTCAATATCAAAATGAAATATACGGAAATTGTTTTGGGTGACAGTCACTGACAGTTCTGGGGACTTTTAGTTCGCTATATTTTTTTTTGACGCAAATGTCAGTTAATAATTTTACCCATGTATCGTTTCCAAACAAATCGTTCACGTTTAATTGTAATTTTTACTAAATTCCAAAAGATTTTTTCCCATAAACTGGAGGGAAATTGCAAATAGTTAATTGCAACACTAAAACATAAGGTAAAAATCAGTATTACCCTACAACAAGAAATACCATCAGTCGCATGCACCATTTCCTAACTAATTCCGGGCTCCTTTTTTTAGTTCTCAAATGGATTTCGATTTAAGTAAGGAAAATATTCAACCGTTACGTAGAGGTCGAAATGCTCAACAGCTGGAAATTGCCATCCAGGCCCAAAGTAATCCAGAATACCAAGTACAATTGGCGCTACAAAAAGAGTAAGAGTTGCAACTTGGGCCTCCTTGAAAGCATCTAATATTGAACGTGTTTCAGGCATTTTGAAATGTTAATTCGTACTTATCAAGGAGACGATCCTTTAGAGACTTATTACAACTATATCATGTGGCTGGAACAAGCCTATCCAAAAAATGGCCACGAAGGCAATTCTGATGCTTTACTTGAAAGGTGTTTGCAGCAATTCGAAGATGATCCCAGATATCGAAACGATTTGAGATTTTGCAAATTATGGATCAAATATGTAGGAGCCGCATTGTGGCATTTCGAAATAGCATTATTCTGAGCAATCATTTTATTTGTAGATTGATAAGTTTCCCAATCCAGTTGAGCTCTATATGATGATGAAATCAAAAAACCTATGTACGGGATGGGCTGATTTCTATAAAGCGTGGGCGTATTATTACGAAGCGGCCGGTGATTTCGCCAAAGCAAACTCTGTATTTCAAGAAGGCAAAAAAAACCTAGCACAGCCCTATGAAGAATTAGAAATCGCACATAAGAACTTGTTTGTTGCCGCTGGTGAACATGTAATTTAACATGCAATTTCTTTTGTAAACTCTGACTAAAAAGGGATATTTTTAGGTGGTATATGGGCCTAACAAACTAAGACTGAATGAGAGGAGAACAGCGTTGACTTCCTTGACGCCCTATGAGCCTGATAAAACTCATAGCATACAATTACCTACTTCAAATCGATCGTTATTTGTTTATGAAGATCAAGCAACCTCCTTGTCATTAGGTGAGCTAAAGGTAAAACGAATGCTCGCATAAAGCAGCTATTTTTAGATGGGGCTGCGCCGCGCAGTATTATAACTGCAGCAAAGAGACAAGAGGCTCCCAAAGAGAACACTATTAAACCTGGGCCGTGGACCACAGTTCCTCAAAAGAAACAGTTGCTTGCCTCTTTCAAATCCAATGCGTTTGCCATATTGGAAGATGAACAGGATGTACCTGTGGGATGTTTACCACCCAATGTACCCAATTCATGTTTGGAAAATTATTCTGACTATCACTGTCCTTTATTTAATCATCCAGATCCGGATAGACCCGATGTAGTCTTTGGTTATCCAAAACATCGAGTTTATGCCGAATATCCAAATAAAGAGTATTCAATTGAAGAATTAAGAGCATTGAGATATCAGAGAAGAAAAATTGAACCCCTCAACTTGTTTGTTGATCACAGCGAGGAAGTCATAGTAATACAAGATCCTCCAATTTTACAACAACAGCAGGAACCTAGTGCAGTACTTGATCCAGTGGCTTTTGGTAGTCCCTGGAAATCTACCATGGAGCATCAAAACTTTCTCCAGGACGTCTTTAGTAAAAGCAATGAACATCGAATCAGGTAACATAAGAAGGCTGCCTTTGAAATATAATAAAAATGAATTTTTTCCTAGCGCTTTGCCTCCTAAATTTGTCATTGCTGAGGATTCGCCCTGTCGGCAAGACGTTCAGCAGAAGAATCCTTTTCTTCTTACTTTTTCCCCCCAGGATAACCAGAGTCTGCAGCAGGCACCAAGATGTGACGCGTTTAATATATTCGAACAAAGTGATCAGGAATTTCCACCACTCGCACCTCCAAAAGGTAAATTCACCATTTTGCAATGATATTGCGATGTGGCATGTCATTTGCTGTTTGTTATTAGGTAATGCGATGAAAACCGCGTTTCGTACATTGAACGCGGATGAAGTGGAAACTGGTTCGAGGGGCGGCATGGATGTAGCCACTGCCGCTCAACCGGCAGACGGAGCTCGTCCAATGACTGTGGCTCCTTTTTCTGACAGCAGTTCATCCTCATGCCATGACGACATGGATGACGGGGCAGTTGGTTTCGACGAAAGCTGCCTGGACACGCAACAATTCCATTTTAATTTAAATGTCATGAAAGTATGTCTAGTTCATCCTGCATATGACTTTGTAGATAGCCTGAAGTAATATTTTTAAGGTCAGTACGCCTCAAAATAAGGGACAAGCAACCGCAGTTGTAAAGGAAGAAGAAAAATTAATGAATACGAAGAAGGCTTTGTTTAGCGAAAATAATAAGGGATTGAGTACGATCTTTGAAGAGAAGAGTGGCTATACGTAAGTGCGAGTACATGATGTTGAAACTTGACGATTATCTTTGTAGTCCTATTTGGTAACATTATGACATTAAACGGATTAAATTTGATTTCTAGTTCTAGTTCATTGTCAAGTGGAGGCACTGCAACCAAGTCCTCAGTTTACGGGTTCAATCAAAACAAAATATCGACTATTTCGGAGGAGCACAACAGCTATTTGGAACAAAACATGAAAGCGAATGAGGCCCTTAGGCGCAGCTTGCTTGGCAATCTAATGGAAGATGTTCTGTCACCCGCCGCTTCGATTCAAACGCAACCCCGAAAGAGGGAGCAGCTTGAACGGGTCACTCCTCTCCATTACATTCCATCTGATCCGTTCAATCCCCAATTGATTGAGAGTCTCCTGGATCGAGTGTCGTTTCCAGGAGTGCATGCCCAAGACTATGTCGAAATTAAAGGCAATCCTAGATTGGTGAAAAAAGAAATTGTAAATATAGGTAAGCAGAAGAGAAAAAGATTGTAACTCCTGGTTGAACAAACTGATTGTAAAATTGGTGTTATTTTTTAGGTAGAGATAGTTATTTTGTGGACAATATGCTGGGCAGAGGCCAGTTTGGTACAATATACAAAGCCACTGATATGGATAAGTCGTGCGTAGTCGCGTTAAAACACCAGAAACCCCCAAATAAATGGGAGTATTACATATGTAAAGAAATTAAGGCGCGGCTCAGAGGTCACCCGTTAAGCGATCGATTCATGGAAGTATCCGTGGGGTATTTTAGTAGGTTGACGATAACCTTAAAGAAACAAGAATTAATTATATATGATTTTAGGTAAACAAGCTTCGGTACTGGTATCTCAATTCGAACAGCTCGGTTCTCTATTGGACGCAATCAACATTCTGAAAAAGAACGTGATGAAGAATACGGAAAACCTTGCATTGTACTTCACCTTGCAAATGTTGCAAATCGTCAAAGCCATGCATGAGGTGCAGATTATACATGGTGACATTAAACCTGATAATTTTCTCGTCGTTCATTTGTCAAATAATACTCTGAGCCTGAAGTTAATCGATTTTGGTCGAAGTATCGATATGGCACTGTTTCCAACTGGGGCCAACTTCACGTGCCCCATTACCACTGAAGATTTCATTTGTTGCGAGGTTTGTGTATAATAATTAATCAAAGTTGAGAATATAGGATTCATTGTAGGTGCGTGATGGACGTCCGTGGAGCTATCATACGGATATTTTTTGCGTGGCTGCTTCTGCGCACGTATTACTTCTTCATGACTATATGCAAACAAGAAAGGACAAAACTGGGTTGTGGACGATTGCGATGCGTCTACCCCGATACGCGAAAGCGGACTTGTGGGCTGACTTTTTCGCCGCCTGTTTGAACCAACAGTCTGGTCCTGCCAATTTAGATCAGTTGGAGGCTAGATTCGAAACTGAACTGAAAACGCAGCAACGTCACAACAGCTTGCAGCTGCAGCTAAACTCAATCATAAATATGTTGAGGAAGCGATAGAAGGGAATGATTTTCCTCTAAGTAAATTTGTAGGCTGTTTATTTTGTTCATCGATTTTAAGTTTAGACAATACGACGATTTATTTATTAATTATTATAACTGAAATGCATATAGTTACTATAAATTTAAATAATTGAATGTTCTGATTCTCAAATTGTAGAAGTCGTGACAAATCTTGGAACTTCACTAGAATGTAAACGTAAATAACACTTTTCCAGGTCAAAGTTTTAATATTTAACGCGTTGTACAAAGAATCGCGTTATATGAAAACAATATCGTACTGTTTTCATATAATACAGGCATAATACAAATTCTCTATACTTTCATGACTTGAATATTGCCAAAACTAAAAATCCTGCGCGTATTCCAAGGCAAGTTGTTTAACCTCCTCGATCGATTCCTGGTTGCCATGAACTTCCTCGAATTTCCTGAATTTAAGAAACAGCGTTTTCATACTTTTCAATGGCAACTTATGGGCAACAGCCCTTTGGAGTACGCTGCGCGCCTCTTCGATTTCGCCATTTTTCACTAACTGGTCCACATACGTAGTCCAAATGTTGACTTTTTTCGGATTAGTCGTGAGTATGGCCTCAAAGATGGCACTGCCCTGTTCCGGTTCGCCCATTTTGAATTCCATGATGGCGAAACGGACTATAATCATCATTTCTATGAGAAACATATGTGTGCAATTAAATAATTAGCATTTAAAAACAAAGTGATTTGGCTTACGTGATTTTAAGTCCTTGATTGAACGTAGAGCACGAACCTTACAGTCTCTGGCATCTTGAAATTTGCCAAGACGATAGTAAGTTTTAGCTATTTCCAGCCACATATCCATGTTCTGTTTGAATTTTGTCCGGGCTTTTGCAATTTTTTCCTCCATTTCCAATAGTTTTCCATTTTCTGCCAGCATTTCAATCACTTTTAGATAAATTTGCAACGGATCATTGAATTTAAGCGATTCTTCAAAACAATTGTCGAAAGTCTCTTTGGTGCCAAATAAGTTCTCCAAATTGAGACGTATCACCCAAATTTTGAATTTTTCCTCGGTTAGCGTCATATTGATGGTTTCCAGAGCCCGTTGAACTATAACTCTGGCTTTATCTACTTCAGTTGCCTGAAAATAAAATTTAATTTTATAAGATTTCGACTAATTGAACCAAGATAGGTTCCTTACGGCTACATGGAAAGCAATATATTTGGCCCAGAGTTCAGCGCAATCCGGTTTGGCCATAAGAAGTCGATCGAATTGTTCAGCAGTTTCAGGAATATGGTTTTCGTCCGCCAATTCGTTTTCGATTTTTCGAATTCGTTCTTCTTCTTCTTTGATTAAAGATGCCTTCTCGGCAGGCGTTAATTTCTTTTTCTTCTGTTTCAAAGGCTCCTAAAAGGCGATGTGAATTCTTTAACAATTTTTCAATTATAGTAGCAACTCACCTGTTCGTCTTCAGATGAAGACTCATTTGGTACTTCGGCACGTTTTCTGTTGAAAAATGAAGAAATTCCTGGTAAAACTGGCTCTTCTCGTTTGAATATTGGCTTTTCCTCGATTTCAACTTCCTCAATCCCACTGTCGCTTTCTTCTTTTTTGGTAACTTTCAAAGTCTTGGTAGCGGAATCGAGCTTCAGAAATTGTCTTGTACTTAACCCGATCAGGAATCTCTTGACCTTTCCGCAAACGCTAACCTTAAATTTCTTCCTAGTTTCGTAAAACTTAGCACAACCCTCAAAGTCATTGTGGTGCACTCGTTTTGGTAAATAAATCAGCTGTTTATTGCCCTTTGGATGTCTTAACACGGCAACAACGAAATCATCTTTAACGAGTATCTTTTGTGCCCAAGCTGACGCCAGAGGCTCACTTAGGATTCCTTTTTGTTCCTTATTAATTTTTAGAGGAAATGTTTCGTTTCAAGCATACATCTACGTATTGTACATTGAAATCGTGAGCAATTATTGTTCCTTCAATATTTTCGCCAATTTTAAGAGACTCTAAAAGAGAGTGTTTTATCTAATGGTGTTTAGAAAGGGTTCCACAATTTACCTGGACACAATGCTGGCACGGCAATACCTTTGGCTCCATTGGATAAATTTACCACACAACCCCCATATTGTCCAATTTTTTCTACTTGACACTGAACTCGCATTCCGGGTTTATATTGACAAATGGGCCATTTCTGCTTTCTTGCACGGAGGTGGATACGACACAATTCGTTCAGGTATCCAGTGAAGTAGTCTAGACAATTCTAAGAGCCGAAAATCCATTAAAAACTTGATATTTTGTAAAAATTCCTATATTGTTTACCTCGACATTATGTTCTGTAACATCTTCAAGTTTTAGAGACAATTTTAGCGATTTTTCAGTTTTCCAGGATACATTTAGAACTTTTGCTTTCAATAATTGATGCTCCACCAGGCCCTAAGTAAATATGGAAAGTCGTTATTTCAATAAAAAAGATTGAAAATAGCTTGAGATCTAAATGTGCCTTTTCTGAATAAAAACTTACCACTGGGCAATCAATTTTTACAAAAATGGGATCTGGATAATTTTGCAGCAACGGTTGCACGTAAATTCCAGAATTTTCTTTTCGAATAAACGAACATCTTATCACTTCGTCTTGTTTCAGTTTGGAAAATTCAGGTACTCTTCTCAATACGGCCTTGCCTTCTCTCAAAGAGAAAATTTCCGGTTTAGAGCCGCCTACGTACATTAAATTGACCAATTTATCTCCAACCGTAAGGGTACCTTAAAAGATAAAATATAAAAAAAAACGTCTGTATGCAATCATTAAAATTACGTTTGAAAGGTTCAGAAAGGCCACAATATTGGGTTAAATGTGCATTTGGAACAAAACCAATTTCTTTAGAATTTTCCAATTGTATTCTCAGTCCTTGGATCTCAATATTCTTAACTGTTGAATTAAACCGACCGCCGACATTTTTCCGGCCATCCAACGGTGTCAAAGACAAATATAGGTTAGTGTCTGTCACTCGTTTCGCATAAACGTTAACGATCTGACCTGAATAAAAATATTTTGAAGGGTCCACGGCCTGTTTACCCATAGACGAGCGACTTAGCCAGCCTTGAATGCCATTATAAAATGATATTTGACATCCTAGGCTTGTAGTTTTCCAAACCATGCCTCTATATTTTAGTTTAAAATCAACATCTTCGAGCGAAGTCAAAAAATTGGCGTCTTCCATATCAATCAGGCCGGGCTTCATGGTGAACAAGACTTTCTCGTCTTCTTTAACGTGCCATACTCTGAAACAATGTATAGTTCAGGTATTGTTTAAAAAAAATTTCCAAAACTTACCTAACTTTAACTTTGTCCCCTTCTTTAAACTTCTTCTTGATGTTTTCTGAATAAGCAACGTTGCTCAAGTGAGAATTCCAACAAAATCCACGCACGTGTCCCGCTCCTACGACTACACCTTCTTCTTTTATTTGTAGAATTTTCCCCTCCATCAACTGGCCCACTTTTAAGTCGTTCGCATTAAAAGTTGGATTTTGGACGACATCAGCCTCTGTGGTACAAATGTAGGTCTTCATTAGACGATTATAATCCAAAATTCGGCACTGATGTATGCTGCCAACTGAATATTTTTTTTTGAGAGCTTGTGCAATGTTTTCCGATTGTTTTAATGTTTTCATTAAACGTTTGTTCACAATGAATCCCCGCAAGTTGTTTGGAAGCTTGAAAGTTATGCCGTGTGAGGTATTTTGCGGTAACACCTGTCCTTTGACCACGTCGCCTACGTTCAATTCGAAATCAGTCTCATTTTCTAAAGGGCGAAGCGTCAGATGAGTAACTTTCGTCATTGGTTCTACATACAACACATATGCTACCAATGAGATCCCTTCGTGATATTTTGTTGGCATGTCCAAGGGTGTTTTCAAATAATTTTCGTCTAGGTAACCAACGTAGTTATTGGTAGAAAATTGGCCTTGAATGCCTCTCGGTGTGATCTAAAATACAAAGTTTAGTTAGACATTAAAAATCAAGTTTGCACTCCTGATTTCATTAAAATTAACCTTAGTTGTGACAAAATTCACATTTGTTCCTGGTATCAAACAATGAAGGTTTTCCACACTAGGCTTGATATTTTTCGTGGGTGTTTTCAAAGTTATGATAGATGCGCTTTCTGAAATTTCACTCTTGACTACCACCAACCACATACACTGTCCAATAAACGCAGTGTCACTTTTTGTAGGCCAAAAGGCTCTACAATTTTTTACTCCCAAACTTATTTCATAACCATGATCAGATTCTGAACTGATACAACCCCACACCAACATGTTCTTTTTAAAAACTCTAAAATCCACTTCTGAATATATGTCTTTGGGGTTGATGCTGGCCTCTAGATGTTTTCCGCCTTTTTCCGCTTTCTCAGTTTGAGTGATTTTTACGGGTAAATACTGGCCGACTGAGAAGAATTTGGATAAAGTGTTTACCTAAGGAACACACAAGTTTCAGTAAATTATATGTAACATCTCAATTTTAAATCTTACCTCTTTAGAATTTTGTTCTAGTTGTTGAGAAAATTTTTGAGTAAAAGGGTCCGATATTTCCGTCAGTTTTACAGAAGCAAAACACAGTCCTGGTAGTTCGACTTCAAAACTTACATTTGCCACCCGTCTGATACAGCCGAGTATTACCATTCCATTTTGAATCGACTTAAAAGGTTTTTAGATGTTAGTTACACATGCCTTATTGGAAAAATACCTACATACATTATAAGAAAGAGAGTTTTTAATCTCTAAGTTAGTTTCATCTGCAATTGTGGCGTTCGACTCCCTAGATTTAGGTTTTTTCTTGGTTTTTTTAATTTTTGCTGGTTTTAGCCCTCCAAATAACTAAAAATTATCAATTTGAAAATTTGAATTATTGGAAATGAAAGTATCTTACGGGTCTGGCTTTGTCAGCTGGACGTTTTCGGACGATTTTTCCGCCCCTTGGGAAATTTTCCTCTTCATGCATAATACAAAACACAACTGTAACATTAAAACATAAACCAACGTGAATGAATGGATTGTGAGGTTAAATCGATAAAATATAAAAAGAAGAACTTTAATTCTTCTTTTTCTTTTTCTTCTTCCGCTTTATAATAGCCAGATATTTCTATATTTTCCACAGATCCTTGAAAACTGCTCATAAAGCAAGGACACAGTATACATATACAGTATACAGTACGGAAAGCGTGACCTCGCACAAATTTAGAAAAAGACAAATAGAAAATACGTCTATCGCGTTCACTTCTACTTGACTGACAGTTTGAGTGAATCATGATTGCAATTGCTACTGTATATACTGTGACTACAGTTTTACCCGTGAACCTAAGAACATTCTTAGGTCATAGGTTCACATGTTCCCCCCTTTCCGACAATATCATCCACCCTTTGTCTAAACAGTGAGCTGTTGTTCCATCTACATATTTGTAGGTCCATGATAATTATTTACATTTTTAGTAGTTTTTAGAACCTGGGAGCGCTACAGATCTTGGATCGCACGGTTCTACAATGGTTAAATGGAAAAAGTGGGATAATAGTAGTCCATATCTGTAAAGTCAAAGATTTGTAGGTAATAGCTTTAGTCACGGAGAGAATTTTGAACCAGTTTAGGGACTATTCGCATGCGAAGCGTTTCAAAATTAGTTCGGAATTTACAAAATTCTGAATACCTTAACCAGCCTTATGGTTTATACCAAAGAGGATTAGATATTTAGGTATTACTTATTATTCTTAAATGTTATTTACACGATAAATAATATTGCTGTAATATTTCCACAAAAATGTATAATGTATAATGTAAAATTTAAGTACCGAGTAAGGTTCAATGATAGGACGTTTTGTAATATATACCGTTAAACCTTGCCAGAGATAAAATAACATACCTACAATATTTGGTGTACTATGGACATCTTTTTGAGGTACATTTAAGTGTAAAACTATTAAACTGTTCGATTAGAATTAATAATGAATTAATGTTTTATCTGTTCTTTAAATAGATATTGAAATCTTATTTCTCTAAATTGTTATGGTAAATATATTTCCTATTATTTGTTCAAGTTTCTAATTCAAAATTGTCAAGTTTATGTTTACTTTTGTTTTGAACGCAACCCTTGTCATTAACGTCAATTAAAATGACTTATAACGTTTTCCTTTGGTTGCACTTTTTGGCACTCAGTGTATTTCTATCCTTTATTACTGAAGGTATTAGGAAAGGATGGAAATACACTGAGTGCCGAAAAGTGCAACCAAAGGAATTTTTATAACAATGCTATTTTTTGGAAAAAGAGCCCTTTTTTCTCAAGAATTGTAACAATTATTACGGTATTCATTGAATCATCACGATGTCTTTACTAGTGCTAACTCGTATATTATAGCGATTTCCACTGGTTGTACTTTTCGGCACTCAGCATATCTCCATCCTTCTCTGGTACCTTCCGTAATAAAAGATGAAAATATACTCAGTGTCAAAATGTGCAACTAGTGGAAATCGCTATTAGTGCCAAGTAAAGCGTGAAACAAAATGAATGCCGTTCGACGGTGTCAAAACGTAACGCAACGTTTATAAATTGGGGCCACATATAA
>JABRWK010000180.1:119424-164560 GCA_013372445.1 Hypothenemus hampei | reverse complement strand
ATTAAATAAGAATGCAAGATGTCAGGTTAGTAGTTAATTATTAGCCACTAATACCGAAAATTTTAAAGATCAAACAAGTATTAGTATAACTCCTGTACCGTTTCCGCTTTTAGATTTGTGATGCCACAATTAAATATTCTGGAACTCCTACGAACCTTAAAATGCATTTACAACGAAACCATCCTGAACATTTTAAAAAATGGGAAGATAACAATAACTATGATAAGAACTGCAACCAAAAGAAAGAAGCTTTGGATAAATATATGTTTCCTTCAAATCCCATTACGTACCCATCTGATTCTCAAAGATGCAAGGAGATAGATCAAGCTTTGATAAAATTAATCTGTGATAATTTCCTGTCATTTCGTATTGTTGAAACTGATAGTTTTAAAAGATTTGTGAGTACCCTGCATAAAAGTTACAAAGTACCAAACAGAAATATAGTATTAAATCTTCTTTTGGACACTACCTATGATATAAAAGTTAATTAAATAAAAAATGGATTGAGAGACATAAAATATGTCTCTTTGACAAGTGATTTGTGGACTGATACCGTAAAACAACTTAGTTATATGTCCGTTACATGCCATTGTATTGACAATCAGTTTCAATTTGCCTCCTATACACTTCAAACATCATATTTTGAGGGCAGTCATAACGCAGATAAAATAATAAGTGCAATAATTAAGTGTGTTAAAGAATGGAATATTGAAAATAAAATTCAAGCTGTTGTCACTGACAATGGCGCTAATATGGCAGCAGCTATTAAAAGTGGAAAATATTTTCATTTACCCTGCTTTGCCCACACGCTTAACCTTGTAGTTAGAGATGCTTTAAAAGCCACTGGTGCCTGCGAAACTATAGAAAAATGCCGGATTGTAGTTCACATTTTTAAATCAAGCCCTTCAAGGAATAGTTTATTAATACAGAAACAGAATGATTTAGGTGTACAAGGGAGTCTCAAGAAGGATGTGACTGCAAGGTGGAATTCGTTGCTTATTATGTTAAAAAGTCTGCAGAAATTACGTGATGTTTTGGCTATTGTTATGACCACACTTGAACATCGAAAAGATGAAGTTATACCTGTATTAACTGCAAGCGATTGGTTGACTATTAACGCCCTAGTAACTGTCCTTGCACCATTTGATGAAATAACCACAGAGTTTATCGACTGGAGAAAATATCGATAAGTGCAACTCTAGAAAAGACACAATCATTTATGTAATAAGTGTTGTTGCGGTTAAAATTTGTAATAAATATGTGATATATTGCTGAAACAAACTTGTGACTAGTGAAAATCCTTAGTTTCTGGGTAAAATTCGAACACTTTAACAACGTCGTAATAGATGGAACAGTAATAGATTATTATTATGCAACGAACAATATTTTTTTCAGCATCTCTGTATATAAAAATATGACTGAATAAAGTGGCATTATTTGAATGTATTTATTTTATTTTATAGTAAATATTTTTCATGAAATTTTTGTTACACCCGAAATTTCAAACTGTTTAACAGCTACATATACATGTCACTTCGATTTAAATCCTGCACAAACGCAGTTGGCAGCGTACTCTTTTCAGCAATTTTTGCTCTTTATGAGTACCACAGTGTTACTTTTCGTAAAACAGTACTTTTTTACGAAAAAAAATAACTTCATTTTGCAGTTACCCTTATTATAAAAAACCCTCCAACGCACTAGTGTAGTAAAAAAAATAATTATAGTATGTAGTAATAAAGGTAATTATGTTAAGTTCTATTATATTATAATTTTCACACTTGATGCCATTTTATAATAGCTAAGTTCGCGGATGAATCCTGAACCAGTAAGCGTCATGCTGATTGGTCAAAAACAGTTCAGAACTGTTCGTGAACTGCTTTTGACCAATTAACATGGCGCTTACTAGTTCTGGATTTCATCCGCGAACTTAGCTAATAAATTAAAATTTTTAATTTAAAAATTAACTAAAAAAAAGCACTAGAAACAATTCCACAACATCAGTACTTTTTTCTGTAATTTAGTACTTTTTCCTGTAATTTAGTACTTTTTTGCCGTGTGTTCAGTATTTTTATTGTCACGCTGCTGGCAACACTGGTTCTTCCATTTAAAATTTTTGTTGTGAGTGGACTCGTTTCGTGTCTTGCGACTTAAAAGTAAGCAAATTACATGATTTAATTAAAAATATTATTTATTTTAGAAAAGTTAATGGACATTTAGTAATCTTACACGATTTCTTATTTACATTAACATTTGATTTTCGAGATATTTTAAGATTTTTACTTTTTGAGGTTAACTTACAATGCTCTTCTTAAAACCGCATTGTTTTTCTTTTAGATGCGTTACGTGGCTGCTTACTTGTTGGCCGTCTTGGGTGGAAACACTGCCCCCAAATCTTCAGATATCCAAAAAATTTTGGGTTCCGTGGGTGTTGAAGCTGATGCAGACAAACTCAACAAAGTTGTCTCAGAGCTCAATGGGAAATCCATTGATGAAGTAATCGCACAAGGTAAAAACCCTAACAAACTCAATAAAAACTTCTTAATTTAGTTAAACGCTTGTTATGATGAATAAATTTGATCACCATCTTTCGACTGATATAAGTTGATGCACAAACCATTAATCTGACGCCCCTCCAGATAAAACATATTAAATATATATTGCCTTGAAAGTTTTCAAACAAATTTATTATAATTTTAGGTAGAGAAAAGTTGAGTTCTTTGCCAGCTGGTGGTGGAGCCGTAGTTGTATCCTCAGGAGCAGGAGCTGGAGCTCCTGCAGCTGCTGATGACAAGAAAGGTATGTAAAAAGATCCATACACAGATGAAATTCTGTGACAGTTTTATCTTGAAGTAATTGAAATTATTATTACCACTTCACTGGTATTTACCAATGAAGTACTCCGTTAGGAGATTTTCGATTTTTTACACTTGTGAGACTTAGTCGACTTCAAAATTGACAGAAAACAGGTTACTATGTTTAATCCAAAAAACCTAAACTTTATTAGAAAAGGGATTAGGCCTAAATTACCAATCATTTTGTACAAGACTTAACTATGGAGTTTGAGTTTTATCTAGTCTTTGCCCATTCAAAATTGTCATGTGTATATGTCGTTGGCATATAGCAATTTTAGGCAAATTGTCATTTGCTTAAGCATTTACTAAGTGTCATGTTAAATAGCAAAATGAATGAAAATGCGTTATTTGACAGGGTAAATAACAAGGCATATAACAAAAAAATATAAAATAAGATAAGCTAGAACAAGATTTGGTTTGATAAAAAAATAAATTTTAAAAAATAATTAATAAATCTTGCCTGACCAAACTGTGGTTTGGTAAAATAGAAATAGTGTTATCCATATTTTCTAACAAACCAAATCTTACCCGAGCTTACCTTATTTTATATTTCTTTGTTACCTACTGTGCATGTCATCATCATTTGTCAAGTCAAATAACCTTTGGCCATATTACATCTAGGCATTTGCCAAAATGTCCAGGAAAATAACGCATTCTTGTTATTATGTCAGGGTGTATACAGTTATATACCCTGACCGGTAAAATAATTGGCGAGTCTGAAATATTTCATATACATCCCCATATCTGTATAGTTTTTATATAAATCTAAAACTGATTTGGTTTTTCTTCGTTATTAATACCTTGAAACGCTTGTTTCACTCCTATCTACTTCCAATTTGAATTTCCGCAGCCGCAATTTTTTTATCAAAAACTTTAACATGTTCGTGGAAATCAGACAACAGTGGATAAAGTATCCTTTCCTTTCATTTGTAAATGCTGAAAGAAATAGATTTGTGGATATTTTAGAAGTTTTCAAGCGATAACAATGCCGATAACTGTTGCGAACGTTTTTCAAATTATTGCTTTAATTAAGGATGAACGTAGTCAATGGTATGTCTAGTACATTTGGAATAGCTCATAAAATTGTTCAAGCTGTATGGAATCGATATCTGGAATCTGAAGGATGTGAAAAGCAAGCGGAATTCGGAAAACAAAGGGTGACAACTGCTATTAGCCCATTTGGGACCAATTTTTTTCTACAATTTTCGATCATTTTAAGATAGTTTGTGGTGTTATTACTTAAGATAAAATATTATTTTTGTTAAAAAATCTGAGAACATTGGTGTAAAAAGGGGATAAGTCACAATATGTACATTTTTTAGGAAAGCCAAACAACATTTTCTTTTTCACTTTTTTTTCATATATTCGAGTTATGAGATAAGTCAAAAGCATTGTGAACTCCTTTATTTATCGCTTGTTTTATGCAATGCACAACATTTGCACAAATTGATAGGTAATTAACATTAGCTTGAAACTGCATACGAACTCAATTTTGGCAAAATATGACTTAGCCCCTTTTTACATCAATGCCCTCAATTATAATTGTTTAAAAAATATTGCCATTTGGGCACGCTTGCTATAAATGAATGGGTTAATCATCGTTTTCTTGTACTCAATACACTAAGGGAACAACAGTGTAACATCATTTTCTAGTAGTACAAGTGATTCAAATAAGCGAGAAGGCAATTGGGAGGAAACAGTGGCTTAATTTCTCAAATTACTACCTAGGCATCGAAGGACAGTTTACGCGATTATATACAAATTGAACTCTTGAGCAATGGAGTAAAGTTCTTTTTACTAAGTCTCGTTTTTGTCTGCGATAGTCTGATGATGGAACGATATTTCGACTACAACATCGCTAAACCGGTATCTTTTAACGGTGGTTCTGTTTTGATGTGAACAAGCAATTTCATGGAGCATGCACCTACTGACGTCTTATTTGTGAAAAGTGGTGCTTTAAACGCTCATATATATGTGGAAGATGTTCAAGAAGCCGTTGTCTCATTTGTTCATTTCATTGAAAATGATTGTTTCAATGCGTGATTTTGCCATATACTGTATGACTAGTAACTGATGAATGAAGTTTGCATTCGTAGATTTGATTGGACAACATGTGGGATAGATCTTAATCTGACAGAGCACCTCTAGAATCACTTTTTAAAGAATTATTCGTCGTCGTTCAGGCATGCTAGAGACTTTAAAAGTTTCTCATGGCCTTAAAAAAAAAAAAAATAGAAGGACTTCCACAAAAGTGCTTTGCAGATTTGATCAATGCCACAACTGTGTAATGCTCTAATTCAGGCTCTAAAAAGACATATGTACACAGCACTGATAGTAAGCAGAACTTCCATTAAAAAAACTGACACAATGCTTTACAGATAAGAAAAAGAAGTAGTCGTTTCAGTTATTTTATTTAATTAAATTACTGGAATTTTAATTAATTATGAAACAAATAATTCTTCAATCCCAATACTCTTGTAAAACTGAGCTAATGAATTTTTAACCCCTTGACATACAATGATGTCTGAGGGATGTCGTTAATTTTATATATAATTTTAGACTTTGACATCTCTGAAACGTCAATAACTACCGTGCAGTATATCGACGCTTGAAGGAAAAAGATAAGTGATTGGGGGAATATGAATTGTGTTTATTTTAATCTCTGCTTTTTGTATCTTGATATGTGTTTTACTTCTCTATGACAAATGTCATAGACTAGTAAAACGTGTATCAAAAAATACAGAAAAAATCAACAATTAAAATAAAAGTAACAAGTCAAATTCTCTTAAAATGTTATGAACTTTTTTTTTTCAGACATCGATATTATTAGATTTTTCAATTATTTGGCTCGTGTATTGATTCTGTTTTGTTTACAATATTTAAGATACTTAACCTTCTCCCCTCTCAACCGTGCTCATTTATTATTTTATGTTATATAGCAATGCAAATTTCAAAATAAAATGTTCTATTGTTGTAAATTAAATCGTCTTTTTTTCGGTGTGGCCTGTTTTTTGTCGGTCAATTTATATTAATCTTGTGTATTGGACTGTTTTAAGAGTCAAATTTTCATCACATAGTTTTACATGGTTTTTTTTTCATTTTGCAGAGGCCAAGGAGGAAAAGAAAGAAGAGTCCGAATCAGAAGATGACGACATGGGCTTCTCTTTGTTTGATTAAGTCAAATATTTTTTTTAATAAACTGACCTTTTAACACAAGGTTTTTTATTGAAATAACCAGCTCTACTAATTGATTCGATAGTTTCTTAGCTTTATTAAACGTAAAATATAAATTGAAAATCAAATATACTAATTGTAAGACACAAACAATAATAAATTTATATGAGCCTACTAAAGTGCAATAGCAGCTAAATATCATATATAAAAAAATGCTTGAACTACTAGGAAATAAGTTAAATAACAGCGTACTCTTGTTAGACCTCTCTGGAGGGAATGATAAACAATAACTGAACATTACTGAAAACTTTAAAAACAATTTGTTTTAAATATATACAGGAATCATTAGGTTCCTAATCAACAAAATTCCCTTAAAGTTACCTCAATTTCAGTTTGCTTTATTAGCCACATTAAATATGTACAACTTTGATAAAGCGATTACGTTCTGAACTAAATAATATACTATGATGACGTAAATAACGACACTCTAAATATATAGTACGTACATTCAAAAACAGAACTAACATTTTCGGTGCAACACAACAGTTAATTACAGGGCACATCTTAATTGGAAAAACTATTTCTCTTTCTGTGTTTTTACAAGAGTTTCTATCAATTATTGTTGAAATAAAATTTCCTATTTTGCTGCTGCTGCGGCTGAGACGGTCCTGTCCCCCCTAAATAGGGGACCGAGCCCTACATGGCTCCCGGATATCCTCCCTGATACGGCATCTGGGGAGCGTATCCGGGCTGTGGATAAGCCTGTGGTGGCACATAACCCTGAGGAGGCATTCCTATACAAACAAAAGAAATTTGTAATCTTTCAAAGTGCTTGATCAGGAAAATGTTTTAGTACCCATGCCAGGACCGGCTGTAAGCATTAGCTGCGGTTCTGGAATCATCATTGGTTGTTTTGCATCTTGTTCGGCCGCTTCAGTTTGTCTTTCCGCGTCTGATTTTTCCAATTTATCCACTTTCATGGTCAATTCACGAGTAACTTGAATTAGGTAGGGCATAGCAAAATCCATGATCTGATGACGCCACGCGAGCTCTAAGATCACATCAGGTCGTAACAAATCATAGCACTATAAAGATAAAACACATTTAATTAGCAATGTCTTTCTGTGTATTTCGACATCAATTGGTACCTGATATAAGCATGCCGCGAAACAATCGTAGGCTTTACGTTCTAAGAACCATGCCAAAAGCTCTTCTGCTAATTCCTGATTGTGACTTTCCGCAGTATATTCCATAGCGTCTCTGAATAAACGATCTTTCTTACACAATTCAACGCTTTGTTTCCATCTAAAAACCATATACCACAGATTAATTGGAGTAAATAGTTGTTATAATTTAAATACCTATTGTTTCCTTTGTATAAATAGGCCGCAATTCTACGAAATTCGGTCAGTTCATGTTTTTCCAGACTCTGTGCCAATCCAATATTGTCAAAGTTATCAAATGCATCAATTGATGTACGTAGGCCCTTTAAAAATAAAAATAAATAAATGTTCTAATAACAAAAATTTCGAAAAATTACTCACTTGGAAATCTTCTTCATCGATTAATAGTGAATTAAGAGCATCATTAATAGCTTTATTATTCAAATTTTGAACAGAACGCAAATACGACTTGACCAATTGCAAATGATTAGTTTTTGTGAAAAATGCCACAGCTCTGTAAATATCCACGGATTAAAATTGACGATTTAAATGTTTCAAAACAAATTTTACCTTGTATGATCCATCCTGGGCGCAAGCACTAAAAGCAAATCGTTCAACAACAATGGTTTGTAATCGAGATAAAATTGAATCGCTTTATAATAAAGTTCAATATTGGCTACTTTTGTAATAATGTCCTTGAAATGGCCTTCGCGCCATGCCTCAGTGGGATGGGCCATCATTGCCAATACAGCGTTGTCATATTCCTCATACTTGTCGTAAAGAAAAACTAGTTCAGCCCATAAGTGGGCTTGTTCGGCTGCCCGCAACACCTACAAATTAAAATTTTAATATCCACATTTTGATTCATCAAATCAAACATTCTCTTACTTTGGGTATATTAACTCTTGACCAAAAAAGTTCTAAATGTTCCCGCATCTTTGCTGGCTTGTATTTCGAATACAATATGGCCAATTCGGTAAACATGCCCATGTGGGCTCGTTCAAGACCCAAAGCAGCTTCCAACAATCCTAAAACCAGAAACGTGAACTAAAAAATTCAGCGGTAAAACAGTTACTTACCAATCAATTCTTCGAAATATCCACGATCCTGATAGTAATCTATCAAATCTTGCAACTCATCCGCGTGTACGACGATATGCATACCACACATTTGGGCTAAACGGAACTCCTCCGCGTCCACACAAGCAAAACAAACTTCTTTCCATGTCCTGGTGCTGTTTGCTTTCCGTGCACTGTCCACTGCACCCTAAAAAATAAACATTTTTATTTCTATCAAGAGAATAATACAAAGAGAAAAACTGACCTGGAACTCTTTTAGATGCACTAAAGTGATTGCTAAACGAGCGAAATTCGACACGTTATTATACAATAACTTTGCTGCATCGTACATGCCATCATCAAAGCATCGATCCCCGATTTTCTGGATATCGGCGTGATTCGGACCGGAAATGAATTCCTCTAAATCCGCCAACCTTCCGGTGCGAGCATAAGCGTAAATAAGCTCACTTTCAATGTAACTCTCTCGGGCCTTTTTTCTAGCCATCTGCAGATATCGCACCAAATCCTCCCAACTATCGTTCTTTGAAGCCGTTTCCACTACGGCCATATAAGCGCTAGGATCGTCCGCTTTTATGTACGAATCGATTGCTTCCTTCACCAAGCCCTGATTCAACTGAGCCTTAGCCAATTGACTCCAGACAGCTGGTTCATTGCATCTTTCAGCAAATTCAAAGGCTCGGTCTAGGTTATTGACTTGTTCGATGAGTACTTGAATGGCTGATGTGTTCACGTCAAACTTTTTAAATATAGCGAAGGCCTCTTCGTAAAGATGATTGTTTATGGCTATATTGGCAATATCAGGAGCATCATAATTGTCCAAACGGTTAATGTAGTCCATTACTCTTGTGGCGTCCGCCTTGATCGCTGTCAATATTAACAAATTCTGTAGGTTTCTGTGGTCGGAGAACAACGAGTTGTCCAAAACGATTTTCTCAAGCAATTCAATTAATTCATTTGGTAGATCTGCGGTCATAAACGCCTTAACGGTGACAGAGATATCTTCGGGATTCTGTGTTTCACTCAAAGCGGTCTGGACTACTTGATCGATTAACTGTCTTCGATAAGGATTCAACTCCTGAAGAACTTCTGCCCAAAGCTCTGGATCTCTCCTGCGCACCAGATATCGAGCCTCGCTCTTAAACAAAGAATTTTCATTGCAAACAGCAATCAGCTCGCGATCGCACTGACCTCGCTCGTAAGCGACACACGCCAAATGAGGATCACGTTTTTCGCAATATCGCCCTACTACTCTGGAGTCATACCATTGATTCTCCTTGAGGAACCTCTCGGCGTTATTGTTCGAATCTATATAAATCTTTGCCAAAGCATTGTGAGTGGCTGGCTCCACGCAACCCTCATGCACCCGACTTTCCAACCATGGAAGTAACAGTTTGAGGCGATTACGTTTTTCTACTTCTTCCACCAGCTCGTCGGTGGAGAATTGACCTCTAACCACTAGGATAAGGTTTTTAATGATATCTTCTGAACAATCAACGTCTAAAAGTCCACCTATGACCACTGGCAACCGGCTCGGATTAACTTTTTGCACATAAATCTCTATATATTTTTGTAGAGAATTCCTGTAGAGATACAGCACCAAATCATGGACAAAATCAAAGCGATCGCAAACGATGATCAAAGGCAACTGATCGGTCAGTTTAGCTTCTTTAAGGAAATTCTTGACACGCTCGGGATTGTAACAATTCGATTCGCGACAGATCCTTTCAACCTCTTTAATTTGGCCAGTCTTACAAGCTGCTTGAATATATTTAAAGTGCACCTCTTGATCCTGTGAGAAATTCACAATCGAGCCCAAAAAGTAAAATAATCCTTCGTAGCTCTTAAAGCTCTCAAACAAATCGATCAGAGCTTTAGTAGTCAATTGTTCGTGATATTTAGTAGCGATTTGCACGCAAATCTGCAAATTTTGACGAATATTGGCCGTTAGCATGGCCTTGAGACATTCCAAACTGTCTTCCACACTCAAAGTGCCAAAGAAACTAACCAACCAATCCGCAGGAAGCAAATGAGTGTGTACCACGGCCCTTTTAATATCGTAGAGGTCAGTGTAGTGCTCTAATGCTCGTTGCAAGAGACCAGCTTTTTCACATAATTGTGCGATATGAGCACGGTCATAATGCGTAAACATGTTATTTCCCAAAATGGCGTCCGCAACTTGAGGTGCCGACATTAGGTTCATTTCTAATAAACGAGTCTGAAGGTGGCCCTCAGTTGCTCTATTGTTCTTAAGTGCGTCCAAAAGGAAGGCGGTACATTGTTGAACCATGTTTTGTTCCATAAAGATATCCACGATCTGATTTATGTCAGCTAGGGGTTCCTCGTCTGCTACTAGCATGCTAGCGAACGCGGCGCCCTATAAAATTAATCTTTTACATTTCAAAAATACAAAAATATTTCATTTTTACTTGTTCAGGGTTAGTTCTCATGACTTGTCTCAGTAGAAAAATATAATCGGGCGTATACGAGACTTTTTTAGCATACAGCACGATTTTTTGGAATTGCCCTGTCTCCGCAAAACTCTGAATGACTTTTGCAGGTACATTAGCTCTCAAGTAAACCGACAAAGCGAGAGTAGGATCTACTTGCTTGACCAAGTCTCCCAATTCTTCAGAACACTCCAGTTTCTCCTCTTTAATCCATTTTTCTAAAAGTTGTTTCCGACCTTGCAACAAGACAGGTTTACACAATTCCAACGACTCGTATCTATTAGAAATTTTAATATCAGTTAAACAAAATTCAGTTGAAGTGAAAATATACTGACCTATTCAATTGGCCTTGATCGAGCAAAATGCCGAAGTATTGTAAAAGAGGACTGTTTTGTCCTGCTTGAGTGGGCACCTGCTGAAACATTTGGATAGTGGCGGGAGTTCTCAGAATACCTTTGGGAGCGTTTGCGGCCACTTTTGCCGCCTCTGCATATTGTCCGCTTTGGAAGAGTGTCTGAAACTTGGTGACAAACAATTCTTCAGCTCCAGACAAATTATTTCTTGTAGCCAATTTTAGAGCCAAATCTGGATTGTGTAATGTTTGATTTACATAACGAATTAAGTTTTCTTCATCTACAGAAACGGACAAAACTTGACCACGTCTATTAACACCTGAAATTGTCATTTGAGAATGAAGTCGAACTATTATTTAAAATGATGAAACTGTACCTATTATGCCTCCAGTGGCTTCGTGCGGGGCAGTGACAAATATTGTTTCGTTGGAAATTCTATTCATATAGATGCAAGTACCAGTTTCAATGTCGTACATATGAATGTAGCCATATTTGGTAATCAAGTAAATCACATCGTATTTTGTGGACACTTGCATAGCAACGGGGAAATCATTTTGGGCTTCTGGCGGGAAGTATACATCCACTGTTTTCTTGGGGAACGGTTGGTTACCGACGGGACTTTGGCCAACTTCAATTATATGCAATTTTCCACCCTGAACATTTCGTACGGCAAAACAAAAAGGGTAGAAGGTTCATGATTTCCCTCCATTTTATATGTGGCGAAAGATGCTGCATGACCCTCTATTGGTTGTGAGACCTTTTAAACGACGAAAATCAGATTCTATGCTAAATTTAGTTTCAAATCGAAGCTTACTTTGCGTTCCACAGAGTACAACTGCATAGCCCCAACGACACGGGATTGTTGAGCGCTTATGCCAACCAACAAAAGCCAATTTTGTTTAGGATCGGTCCGATAATTGATAATCTGACAACCGTTCAATGAAGAATGCCTCTCAAACATTTTTACAGGTTGTGAGTCACCTTCCATTGACCAGTGAAAGACTGATGATTCTGTTACTAACGCCAAAGTGTTTGGGCTGATCCACTTCCAAAATATGACATCATCGGTCATAGTGTGAGCCTTCATCTTGGACTTCATTTCAATATTAAAAATTTGTAAGGTTTTTTGGGCTTCCACGCCAGCTTTTCCTGCAAGCCAACAATCAGGTGAAAGTTGAAAACAACTTATAGTAAAATTGCATACCTTTTAATGCAATTACTTTTGAGGCTGGATTCATGATGGCGCTTTCAGCAGTTATGGGACGACGAATTGGATTTGCGGTGTCCGCCATGTCCACAATGACAACCTGTGACGTGTCACCGACCTTCTCGCGGACGCATATGAATTTGTCACTTTCCATTGTGAGGGTGGCAAAAGATATATTGGCGACATTGATGCCAATGTTTGTAAGCTGAAAAAGAAGGGAAATTTCTAACGAGACACGCTCTAACAAGTATGTATTGTAATTTTTTAACGCAACTTAGTGTAACAGAGCATAGACGGACATTATTCATCAACGCATAACAGTCTAGATGGTCGATTAAATGTCAAATCAGCATTTTTTCTTTGTTTTATTTTTTAAAAATCAGGACAACAAACATCATATGGTTTATTTTTTCAATGTTTTCCGTTACGTCATCACTGGATGAGCCTATCTCGAACTATTATTTTTCACTGTGTTCTTTACACAAGTTCAAGTGATAATATTCAACATTGATTGGCCATTGTTGATTGTTAACATGACGGACAACATTAAAAAATGTACTATAGACAATGATAAACATGGAAGATAATCAAACAAACATGACTCAGCATTGTTGGAAGAGTAATTTTTTGTTCAAAATTGATTGAGAAATTAAAAAAACTAAAATACAAAATAAAATATCGATCATGGTAAACGCTCACCTCACCCCTTGACGCACATCCCTGATCGCTGACCTATTTAAGCCTTTTTAAAGATTTTAGAGTCATAAAATGGAGCGAAACGAGGTATTAGCTGCCCCCGTAGGCAAAAAACCCATCGTGGAATTTTCAAAATGTCAAAAGCCGCCGGCTGATGAAAGAAACACGAAAGCAAAAATAGTTTGGTCTTTAAAAACCTATTATTTGAAATATAATGGGCGTGAACAGACAGCATACGGAATATTGAGGGGGCGTAAATTAAGCCATTTTTTTCATATATTCTTACCTGTAAATGTTCTTGGAACTTGATCGGCAGCAAAGTGGGCTGCGTCATTTTTTTCCTTCAACTGTTCTTCCTGCAATAACGTGTCAACACTCAATAAAATAACTACAGAATTCAGCCCGATCAGAACGTGCCTAAGTTTCGTCAATTTTCTTTCTCAAAAGTTTCGAATCAGATTCAATCAAGGGCTTCTTTTCTATGTTACTTCTTGACAGGCCGGAGTACGACACCCAACAAACATGGCCGACAATCAAAATGAATCGTTGACGTTGGCAAAAACAATTTTGACAGATGACATCTTCAAATTCTATACAACTGAACTTTGCCATTGATACCTCAATTTTTTATTATTTGAACCAATTTGAAGACACTATTTTGTTTTTGAAAAATAGTGATAGGATTAGCTATTAATCAAGAAATGGATAAAGAATTTCAAAATTTTTGGAAAACTTTATTCTATTAAATGTAGGACCGTAACAAATAGATTTTAAAGGAACAGGTCCGGCATTAAATATAAAGTAAAACCTTGGAAACTAGTGGATAATTTTTTTATTGACATAATAAAGAAGGGAAAATGGCAAAAAATAATACAGTGTTTGATAAATTGTATTTTCCGAAAAAACCAAATTACGAACTCGTTTCCGAATATTTCGCTTCGAAAGCTACTGATGCCCAAAGGGCTTTGGGGTATATCAAAAATGGTTTAAAATATTGTTTTAAAAATAAGTGATATTTCAGGAGATACAACAATGGAGACGATGTCGAACGCAATGTAGAAATAACAAACTATTTAGTGAGAAGGGCCCTAGATAAGACAACGAAAAAATTAGAAACAAAACGGAACGACTATCATGACAAAAGAAAAATTGTACAAGAACAGTGGAAAGATTTAGCACAAAAAGAAGCAAGTTTGAGAGAAAACTTTATCAAATTTAATCAGGTTGAGACCCATTCGTGTATTAAATTTGTGCAATTAACGAACAAGATAATTTTCAGTTTGTAAAAGAAAATCAAGAGAAAAAAGAGAGGGCAGCAATAAAAATCGTCGAACAAAATCAATTAAAAGAAAAAAGGCAAATTCAGATAGAAGAACTGATGGAGAAATGCAAGGAAATTTCAGATACAAAGTTAAAAATGGACAAGAATATTGCCAAATATCAAATTTATGAAGAATTTTTACTGAAAGTAATCGAAAAAGAGGAATCTATGCAAACTATTAACGACTTATTAATGAGGTAAGTTTGTCATTGTTTTAGATTGGGGGTAGAAAGAAATGGAAACTTAGTTTTATTAAAATTTTTCGATATGATGATGTATGTATATAATCCATTGGCGATTTCAGTCCACTGTCTAGGATATTATAAAAAGTAGGTTTTCTCTGTAGTCTAATTGCCATTTTTTAAACTGTCATCGCGTTTACATTTGCAATTATTATTAGCAAGGTCTGCTACATATGAAGAACAACTGTTTTGTATTGTTCTTCTCTCAGCTTCAAATGTTTTGTTCAGTGCACTTTTCAAATTCGTTTTATTTGACTGTGCCTCGAATATTTTTTTCTGATTTTCATTGATTTTCAGATACGAAGCTTTAGTTGCAGCAAAAAAGGAACTAAATGACGTTCAACAGCGTGACATTATGAAATTGGAAAAGGCTAAAAGCAGTTTGGTAAGGAATTGTATTTATATGTATATGTAGATCAATAATATGTATTGTAAATTGGCACCAATTTGGTAATTGTAAGTAGATAAATGCACAATGTTTAGAAACAAAAAACACCAGGTAAGTTGATAACCGTTAACCGACACACCCTATATATGTTAATTTATAATTTTTTTAGAATCACCTCATAGAGAAGTATTCAGTCAAAGTAGCAACATTGAATAATCGTATCGATTGTTCAAAACAAAGATACGAACACGCTCAACACGAATCCGCCAAGTGGGAAAAAGTTTTTCAAAATATACAGAGTGAAACTACTGAAATTCTATTGGATGTGGTTACCATTAAAGATACGTGTAGACGAATGTACATGGAAATATGTCGTAGAAAGAACCTTAAGACGTGTTATACGAATAAAGTTGAAAAACAATTGTTAATTATTAAACAAACAATTGGAGAGTTCGAGATTATTAACAGGAAAATTAAAGACATTGAAGAATTGAGAGTGAAAGAATCGATTGAGAATCGCGTTTCAACTGATTCCAGATAATTTTTAATGTACTGATTAAATAAATATATGCAATATTTCTATTTGTTTTATAGATGAAATTAATTGAAGAGAAAAATTTCGTAATAATGGGCCTGAATAATCAAATAGCAAAATTACAGGCCCGATACGAGAATACCAATATAAAAGCATTAGAATCTGAAGAACTAGTTACTGAAATCAAGAATAATGCAGTCAAACAAATGGGAGAAATCGACACAGTAATTTCGAATTTCCTAAAAACTTGTCTGAACTGAAATGAAACTTAATGGTATTTCGCAGGTGAAAAATTCAATTTGGAATATTTATGTGCATATGTCTCTCTCGAAGAAGCATCCGATTAAAATAAAAAAGAAAATGTCAAAGAACAAATGATGTATATTAACAGGACTTTAACAGAACTCAATAAAGTTAATAAACTCATTAGAAAACGGACCCAGAAATTGAAAATGCCATAAATGGAAAATAGAAAATGTAATTGAGACAAGAGATTTTTGCTTTAATAAAAAATTGAACCAAATAAGGACATAAAAAAACAAACTAAAAAAAAGTGTGTAAAAACTTTCGGTAGGACACGAAAAAAATCACACTAATCCCCTTCTCTGTCGCCAACTATTTAAATGGGTTTTAAAATACTCCATAGATGCTTCAATATCTCCGAGATACGTCTTATAATCCACATCACTCTGTTCTTGAGATCCAGATGCGATCGCTTCCCTCTCAGAATTGCAAAACATCTTACCAGGCCTGGATTCTCTCTATAAAAAAAATCGTTCAACTTGGCTTTTTCACGAAATTCGTAACATTATCCCTCGTACCTCGCTCGCTGCCATAATCCTATTTTTAATATAAATTATAAATTTCCTATAAGGAATATGACCCGTTAGTGATGTGTAGTAGAGCCCTAAAATGTCATAAACTCTCTGCATTTGTTTTCTATTGATTTTACATCTTAATCCAATATCAAAAATTGATTTGCTATTGATTTTGAAGAAATCACAGTTCAACTCAATGAGAGCTCCATGCACTACAGCGCAATCTTCCAAGTCTCGCATTTTTCTGAATGCCATAGTGGGTGCTTCCACTATGAAAAATTATATAAATTTTATGTTTTATAAAACTGGAATTGTTTAACTTACCAGAGAAATCGATCACTTCATCTTGTCGTCTTAAGAATTTTGCGACTGTTTCAAATAAAGCTGTGCCAATGCCACGTTTCTGATGAGAGGGTAACACAAAGAATTGACTGATTCGAGGCCGAACATTAGATGGATAAGCGTAGAAACGATATACAGAACAAAAGGCTATTGGAGTTCTAAAAATCTTCTTTTTCACTGGATGCAAAAATTCCTCATATCTAATCGAAGACCATAAAATTAAAACAAAATATTTGAAAAATATAAAGAATCTTACACATAAAATATAATCCATCTTTCATCGTCCAATTGAATAAAGTTGGCAGCATCAATGAACCACATTATAAAAGTTTGAAATCTGGCATGAAACTCTCTAAACTCATTGTTTTGGGTATTGTTTAAAGTGACCCGATATTCTGGGACTATATTATCATTAGGAAACCATTTCACTGTAAAATAAACCTTAATTTCTTCAAATAGTCTTTGTAGCAATAGAAACTTACTGGTGGTATTGTTGCTGTCTTTAAATGAATACATGTATTTTCCATAAATCTTGTCATCTTCCTCATCTTCAAGCCACAAAACAAAATCATCATAACTTAGAGTGTAGTTTAAAGGAAGAAAAGGATGTAACGATTTTATAATATCATCAGCTTTCACGTCTTTTTTTCTCACTTTTCCTGAACTTTCGATATCCAAATAACAACGGCAGGAGTTATGGATCATGTTGATAGTAATTTGAAGGTTCTTATAGCCAAATATGCCTTCACTAAAAAAAGCAAGCTAAATATCCAATTATGTTTCGAATCTAATGTACTTACCTATCACCAAATATTTGGTGGGACATTTCTGGCTTAAAGGTAACCAAACCGTCATTGTTTTCGGCCTCTAGATTTTCTTTACCGTATACTGTAATTACAGAGTAAAATTAGATGATCTTGAATCTGTCTTTATGACTGACAAATTTATGACTTACTTAGACGAAATAAAACTACATCACAGGCTTTTTTCTTATATGGGCTCATTTCATCTAAATCGATGGTGGACGTACCGGCCTGTTCACATACACTGGGATCTTCAGACATTATAAAAATACTTTATTAGATGATAAAAAAAAATAGAATGGACAAAAAACTTTAGGTTGTTTTCAGGTATATACGGTAAACAATTACGTTTAATGGAGGATAAAGGACATCGGGGAAAAGGAACTTGATTGGCTGAGAATTTGACCGATATTTCTGAACAATTTAAGATTTTTTCGGTTAAACCTCAAAGAGCGGGTAAAATCAGAGTATATTTTGACACTTTATCGCAGGTTATGTTGAAATCTTCCTCTTGTTAAATTAATAAATACAGGATGATTCAAAAGAATAGTACATTTTTGAGGTACACTGGCCGTCAGGTAAAAGTGCACCTCAAATAGTTCTTTAATATATCCACTCAATGGCCCAAAATAAGCGTTAAAGTTCATACATACACTTTCAACCTTTACAGAAATACGGATGTAAGATCATATCCCATTGGTAAATTGCCATCTGGCAATTTGTATTAGTATTTCTAAATAACAGTGGTCTAAGCCCTTGAGATTAAAAGATTTTTATTATCGTTTTGAGTTTCGCATTTTATTTTCTCAGTTGATCATGCTTGTCACATTCTCTCATCGTGAATATGAAAATATGATACTCGTTTAGAGTTTTACAATGGAAACTCAACTCAGGTCGTTTTCCGACTTGAAGAGTACTAAATAAAAGGGTTTTTATAAAAGAGGGGCCAATATTGTTGTTTTTAATATGGTAGAACCTCTGTTATCCGAGGTAATGGAGAGCCTCTATCTCGGTTAAATGAAAACTTGGATAATACGGATTTATTCTATCTGTATATTTATTAAGAGTTCTAGATTATGGATTTATATACATATGTATATAATATATACATATGCTACGTTTCACATAAAAGCATATGTACGTCACACTTATGACATGATTATTGCCACTACAAATTTCCAAAACTTAAATGATCTCCATAAGTAACAGTTGGTTACAGTACAAACAATTATTGCTTTGTATTGTTGGTAGCCCTGAAATTCGCGAGATGTTGCCGCTATTATCACCGCGGATTTGGATAATTTTCTAATAACGTTTTCATTTGGTTGCACTTTTCAGCATTCTTTATTTCCATCCTTTTCTAATACCTTCAGTAATAAAGGATAGAAATACACTGAGTGCCGAAAAGTGTAACCAAAGGAAAACGTTATCAGTAAATCTAGGTTATGATTTGATTTGGCGTTCGTTTAAACCGTTAACAGCATTTAGGTTTTTTTCATTCTTCAAAGATATATAATTTTTACAAAACAAAAATAAATAATGCAATCCGATTTATTTATATACTGATTACTCTAATGCGACTGAAACACTAACAAAAAAATATATTTTTTTTTTGCATTAAGTCCCTAAGAAAGGAAACATTTGGTGAACGGCAATGCTGTACGACACTAACGTCACCTTGGAACTATGACGTGCATTTGCTTTTATGTGAAACGGAGCATATATATATATACAGGGTGTTCGGAAATTTAGTACATTAATTTTAATGGCAGATTCCTGATAAAATTTTGAGGAGAAAGTCTTTATAACAATTTTTTCAAAAATGCTCCAAATTTGAACTATAATCCCAAATATCTGACCAATAGGAGCGATTTTTGACTGATTTTTACCAATTGTCATTCTGAAAATTCGTGTCAAACGTCCGTATTGGTTGATTCAAATCAAAAATCGCTCCTATTGGTCAGATGTTTCGGGCTGTAGTTCAAATTGGGGACATTTTTGAAAAAAAATTATATAGACTTTCTACTCAGAATTTTATCTGCTATTGAAATTAATGTACTGAATTTTCGAACACCCTGTATACACCGTTTCCTGGAACAATCCCTACAAAATAAGGGGGGTGATTCTACATACAAAAATATGAAAAAAAGTTCCCATCAACGTGGGTCCGAAAATGCTTCTTAAGGGAGCTACCACTCTTTAAATACATATACATATGTATATCCTCTACATAAGTTTTAAATGCAAAGGAAGAACACACTGAACGCCAGAAGCAGTCAAATGTTTAGGGTACCATTTCTACTATTGTTTTCATGATTTTACGTGCGCAGATCTTCCGGTTGCTCAATTCAAATCAATTCTATATTTTACTAAATATATTTTAATTAAACCTAGTTTTTAGATCTGTTTTGCACTCTGAAATAAATTATTTACTTTAAACCATTACAGATCTAACCAAAACTAATATCAATAGAATTGACTTGAGCAATCGGAAGAACTGCGCATGTGAAATACGAAAGCAATAGTGAAAAACGGTTTCTCTAGGCATTTGTCAAAACCAGAATTTTATAGTAAACAGTCTAAAAACGTACACANAGGCTCTCGTTATTATTTTGAGTGAAGCCTCCAATACATCGCTCCAGAAGAGCGTCTTTACTCAAGTCCTCATAAATAGGCTTCATTGCTTCTAAAACATTGTCTGGAAGTGCCTGGTAACTATGCTTGAATGAATTCAGATCTTCTTTAGCTGCAGCTTTCTGCCATTCACACCATGAGTCTGCGCCACTCGGACATTTGTGATGCTGTGGATTCTCGTCTGTTGAACTGTAGTGATAATAAGTTGCCCAAATGGCATCTCTCATTTTCTCAATAGAGTCACGATTTCGTCGAATGGCCAAGCCATAGTACACAGTTAATTTGTCTATGATTTTCCCTGTAAGGTTACCTTTGCCAGAAAGACTCTTTCTTTTTACAGTTTTTCCCGCCGCTGTTTGTTTTTCTACTACGGTATTTTTTACTAAATCGCGTAAACGTTTGCCCATTCGTTTCTGAACATGCCCTACACATTCTTTTTTGTTGATGTGAAAGTTATCACCATAAGGCTTGGAAGCTACGACACCGGTATATGTTTTTGAATCCCCGTCTCCAATATAGTTGCGATACTTCACTCCATTGTTCAGTGAACGTTCAAACATCGTTTTTACTGCATCAACTTCCATGTTTCCAGAGGGTCCACTATGATTAGCATGGCATTTTCCTTCATTTACATGAGCGTCATACCATTCTTCGTATTGTGCAGAATCGAGTTTATTTTCCCACGTTTTGCACTCATGGCAATACGCGCTTTTCACAAAAATGTCCAGGACTTTTCCGGTATAATGCCCGATCAAGGAAGCCACGCCATATAAGGAAGAGAATCCTCGTGTTTTCCATGTTCCATCACCTGAGACAGTTAATTCTGATGTATCTTCCAGTTTATTTTCTTCGCTCGTTGCTTCCTTCTCTTCTTGTACAGCAGCAGAAAAAAATGTGTTCGCAACAATTCCTATACTTGAGCACATTTTTTTTAAATATAAATTGTACGTCGGTTTTGATAAAAAGGTGCTCGATAAATCCATAAGGCCGCAAAACTTTTCACATCCACCTAATCCCAACCCTAATATTCGCATCACAAAACTAAATCTATAGTTAATTTCATATACACCAGATTGAATTCTTTCAGAAGACGGAATAAATCGCGGCTGTTTACATTTTTCACACGTAACTTTAATGTTGAATCCAAGACCTTCTTTTTTACACGATTGAAAAGTAATTTTTCCATCACACTTCACACATTTCACTAATGTTGAAATTATCGAAAAAACGAGCAAAAAATCAACGATTCTGTAATGTTTATCAAAATTTTCCACCACATCTTGAGAAGTATTTAGTTTTATTTTTTTCGCGGACGCACTGCTTGCTTGAACATCATCTATTTTACGTTTATGTGGAGGTATTCTTTTTCGAGGCCTACACAATTTTAATTGAGATGTCTCCCGATCTTCTCTGCTAATTTTTTTTGGCATTTTACAAATAACAAATGCAAAATTACAACGGAAACTAAAGTAAAATTCACTGCACGTTTACGACTGCTCGGTAGAATGGAAAATTTTAAACTAAACTTTTTTTAAATACAGACATTCAAGGGACAGGTAAAAGTAAATGCATACGTAGACCCTTCAACCAAAACAAGGGTTTGATTCTGTACAACGCTCATAAAAATTTTTAAGAAACTACCCTTTTGTTTGCCTTTTCAGGTAGCTATTCGCAAGAGGGTAAAACCGGACCGGACAGGCGGAGGTTTACAACTCTATATCTCTGTTAGTTTTGCTCTAATCAAGTTCAAATTTTCACACAATAATCTTAAGATGTTGTACATTAAGATAAAACCAAAAAAAAATATGGAAAAAAAATCAAAAAAATACCTTACCACCCCCTTAACTAATTTTTATGAATTTCCCTTGATTTTGTAGGCCTAACGAGGGGAGGTCACCATGTAGAAGCCCCGAATTGTTAGCTAAATATTGTGACACTCTTCTAAAGAAAAGTAGCAAAGGTATTAGTGAATCCGAGGTAATTTTGGAAGATTCATAGCGAAAAATTAGGTGTTATTAAGATTCTTTTTTAGGTGGACGAAAAATTGACCAAAAGCATTATAATTTTCAAATACATTGACGATAAAGATGTATTTCAGAAATTTTATTCTAGATCTTTGGCAAAACGTCTGATTCATCAACAGACTCAAAGTATGGACGCTGAAGAGGCTATGATAAATAGATTAAAACAGGTAAATACCCGTTAAAGAACTGCTTTAGAGTCATTGTTATTTTTCGTCAACATATTTCTTAGGCTTGCGGCTATGAGTTCACAAGTAAACTTCACAGAATGTTTACGGACATGTCCGTGTCATCAGATTTAAACAATAAATTTCAAGAATTTACTAAACAAGAGGACATCGATTTGGGAATTAATTTCGGAATTTACGTATTACAAGCAGGTGCTTGGCCTTTAGGTCAAGCAGTTGTCACGCCTTTTGCATTGCCACAACAGTTGGAAAAGAGCGTCCAAATGGTACATTCTTTATAATTTTTCCCATGAAAAGGTAACTGATTTAGTCTTATTTCAGTTCGAAACTTTTTACCACAATCGATTTAATGGCAGAAAATTGACTTGGTTGCATCATTTATGTCAAGCAGAGTTAAAATTAGGTAAATTTAATGTAAAACTTAACTTTAATCGATAACAGTAAGCCTATAACTATTGGAAATTCCAGGTTATTTACGGAAAACTTACGTGGTTACAGTACAAACTTTCCAAATGGCCATTTTACTTTTATTTGAGAAGTCAGATTCTTTGTCCTGTAAAGAAATTCGTGAAACACTTCAATTAAATTCAGAACAGTTCAAAAGACATGCAATCAGTTTGGTGGAATCCAAGCTGCTGTTGTCAGATACCGAGGTAATTTTCAAATTACACATAACATTTTTTTTTATGTTTCTGAATACAGGAATTGGATGAGAATGAAACAAATCTAAGACTGAATCTGGATTATTCCAACAAAAGAACAAAATTCCGTATAACGGCGGCTATTCAAAAGGAAACACCTCACGAAGTCGAGCAGACAATCAATTCCGTTGAAGAGGATCGAAAAATGTACTTGCAAGCTGCAATAGTAAGAATTATGAAGTCAAGAAAGGTGTTAAAGCATAATTTACTCATACAAGAGGTAAATGAACAATAGTTTTGAATGCTTTAATGAATTTTTCAATTAATAGGTTTATGCACAATCGAAAGTGTCTTTCGTTCCGAGCATTCAGTTGATCAAAAAATGTATCGAATCTCTGATTGATAAGCAATACATTGAAAGGACACCTTATTCTAGTGAAGAATATAGTTATGTAGCCTGAATTTCTTAAGGTTTCAACTTCAACAAAAATACGCAAGCAAAACAATACAACCATAGTCTGCGTATTTCTTTTTTTTCCTCTCTTTATGTTTCCTCTTTGTTGTACAAAATACAGAATGTAAATAATTGTGAAAGTAAAAACTTGTCTGTTTTTGATATCTTGTTTTGTTGGTTCTCGGTGACGAACGTCGTATTTTTCAAGTTTCTCTCAATTGTACAATGTTTAATTTGAGATTCTGTAGCTGTTAAATAATAATTTATACTGTTTAATAAAAGATCAGTTTAACAATGGCATTTGTTTCATTTTTAAGAACAACACATTGAAATTTTAATTGATTAGATTATATATTTTTAGATGACAATCAACACCTAAAACCCTCCTTTATTTTTTTCATTGATACAGGAAAAACCAAAACAAAACACCTAGAGAGAACTCAAGGTTAAATGCATGAAAAAAAACTTTCTTACAAAAAAATTATTACTGTTATTACAAGGCAAGCAGTATTAATAAAAGTAACTGTTACAACAAGGTAACTATTATATGATAACTGTACAGTATTAGACTGTAAATATCCTCCTGGACGTCATTTATGTATAAAAGATATTTCTTGAGCAAACGAAACTAGGAGGCCAAGGTACCCATTGGGTCCCAAGCGGGCAACACGATTGGTTCCTGTTGGAACACATTCAAAACCTCTTCCGATACGTATTTTTGTCTACAACCACTTCAAAAGTGAATTCCTTGAACCAATCCGCAGTCATTAACAAATATCCTTTTTCACCACGTTCCTCGCCCCAGGAGTTTTCTACGCGCAATTTTTCCACCTCGCCTTTTTCCTAAAATAATTATTTTGAGTCACAATAACGAAACAACAACAGTACAATGACTTACGTCAAGGTGAACAGCGGTAAAGACCATTGCGTGGGTCATGGCACTTTCACCGTAAAGCAAGCGATCACCTTTGGTCATTGTAATCTGGATATCAACTCCAAACAGCAAAGGAAAGTCGTGACTAAAAATTAAAATTAGATTTTTTTAATAATTCTGTAATTCAACTTACACTGCCAAATCTTGTATTCCAAGTTTTGCTGCTATTCTTTTGCTTACTTCACATCCAAACCAGACCGCTTCACCCTCTTTAATGCTTTTTGAAGTCAGTTCAAGGAGCAATTCTACAGGTTGATTATTGTAGATACATCTGCGGCCTCCTACCATGTTACCCAGACAGTCCACGGTATAAGCTTTGCCATAACTGTTAGTTAATCTAGGATCGGTTACTAGACATACTTTATCATCAACATTGAATAAAGGCTTGACGTGCTGCTCATAGAAATCTTTAGGAGTTATTGGGCCGATACTGTGGAACTCCTTGTTTTTGTCGTAATAGTTCCATGTAAAAGTCTCATTAGGTATTCCTAAAATACGGCAAAATTTTAATTTGTAATTCTTTACAGTTTGAGCTTTTTTACCTAAGCAAATGCCTACAATTCTATAAATATTGTTCATTTGCTCTTGAATGAGGCTTTGAACGTCTCCATCGCTTCCTCCTTTCTGAATCAGGTCCCTGATAGCTTTGGCATATTCACGTAACTATAGAATAAAATCTCATTGACTCGTTCAAAGTTTATTTTTAACACTTGAATAGTACTTACCTTACTTTTTAACACTTGATTCATTCTGGCACTGGCCTCGCAACTGTATGACTCCGGAAAATTTTTCTTTGGCATCAGACCATGTTTATTAATCAAGTTGACAATCATATCCCATTGGCCTCCGTCACAAGTAGGATCCTAATAACGCTTATAGTATTATGGACTACAGCATTTAAATGCTTAGGAAAACTTACATATAACAAAAAAGAAACTAATCGTCCATCAACTGGCTCACCTCGCTTAGTAGTTTCTACTATGTTATTTAAGAAAAAGTTACATCTTTCAATTTTATCCCAATAGAATAAGTAGCCTTGAGAAAACTCAAAGTCCTCCAAGTTGAATTTTTTGATTACAGGTAAACGAATAACGTTTAATGCTGCAAATAGCCAGCAACGCCCAGAGCTTTTCTGGTTGGTCAATGGTTTACCTTCAGATTCAATCTAAAGGAGAAGATTTGGAATTTGAGGTAACCGTGCAAAAATGATGTATTACCTTAGTATTGAAAACATGTAGAGTATTTTCCACTATTTTACGGCTTTGTGCTGATTCAAAGGGATCTTGTTTGGTGCAGACATTCTGGGCCAAAAGATTCTTTTCATCATCGAAGAAGGATTTCTTGAATTTTTCCAAAACTTCTTTGCTAAGAACACCTTTAAACATAGTGCCTAGTTTAGTTATATTTTTTGGGGTGCTCATTGTACTGAATTTATTTTTCCTCTTTTTTTTGTAAATTGGAAAGTGATTTATTGAGAAAGTAGGTTGACAGTGACAGGAATTTATTATTGTCAAAAAAAAGAGAACAAAACCACATTCAGTAATGATAAATAAAGATTTTGAATGTTGGGTGTACGCTTTACCTGCAGACGAAGCCATATTTTTCGAATCGAATTCTTAAAGACCAGAAGATCGACTTGAAATTAACAACCTCAGCTAAAATAGCAAACATAAAAATGATTTGACAATTTGCGTATAAGTGTTTTGTTGTTGGCGGCCCTGAAACACCTGTTAAATTTTTCTAGGGATTTTTACTGCCATCGCACCCAGTCGAATTCGTTTTATCCCTTTTCTACTAGGTTTTGTGTAATTAATCAAACAAAGATAGAAATTCGGCTAAGAACCATTGATTGTCACTGATTTTCTTTAAGGAATTTCTGAACACGTTAACAGATGGCGCTGTTACTTTTTTTTAAATCTACCAGGATTAATCAAAAACTGATATATAAACACAAGATTATATCTTTATTTTCATCATCAGGTAAAAGCTACAACCGTTACAAGACTTTTTTTCAGCTCCTATATATATTTGTATATTTTATAAATTCACAACCAAATTACGTAGTGAATTACAGCTTATCAGTTAATTATTACTAAGAAACGAACTGTATTGCGTTTAAATGGATTGTCCATTGATTTAGAAGCAAATATCTGAGTTATTTGTCAAAAATTATATGATTGCAATTGTAAAACAACACTTTCAACTGTCTTATAATGAATCAACGGAATTTTGCTGTATTTTTACAAGAATCCTATATCTCAAGCACTAACATACATATTTCCTTTTTTGTTTTCGTTGCCAGTGTTGCCAAACTGACTTACAAAACATCCTAAGGCTAATCGAGCAATTACACAACCCCTAAATAACAACACATTTGTTACGATCCAACGCTTCCTGTATATTATCCAGAATTGGACTCTGATCCCTATTGGACACGTTTTCTATCATATTCATCAATTCTTTAAAGACATGCATCACCCGCCAGTTGTATTTGGCGCTGCACTCGATGTATCCACATTTCCAATGCTTCTTCACCAAATTCACGATATCACGGCGTTTCTCTTCATTAAAAGACACATGATTGGCTATTGCCAAGGCTTTATTCGAATTGGCCATGGACATGGAGGACGCACTACCACCACCTCCAGATGTAGCTTCATCTGGAACTATTAAGTCCTCTTTGTTGCCTACGACCAGAACTGGAACGTTTTGCATGTTACGACTCTCACATATTTGTTCTCTTAAAGTTTTTATGTATTGGAAGGTATCGATATTGCTCAAATCGAATACTAGAATGTAAGCTGTGGCGTTACGTAAGCCATAGTATCTGAAAATAAAATTTAAATAAATGAAAATTTAAAATGAGACAGAGGTCAATACCTGTAGTTTGTCCATTCGTAGAAGGAATTAACTGGAAAATAAGGAATCACTGGTAAATCTGTTATTTTCACTTTGTACCATCGTTCATTAGTGATAACAGTTGGATAATATGTGTACTTTCGGTCCGTTGGTTGATAGTCTTCTTGGAATTGATTGAGGACAAATTGCTGGAATTACAAAGAACTAACATTAGCACGTATTTTTTAAATACGTGGTCTGTTTTCACTCTCTTTCTATAGAAATTTCGTTTGGGGCGACAACGAAATACTCTCAGAAAAATCGTAAAGGTGAGGATGTCACGTCCAATTTTTCCCTATTCTTAGGCAGTCGCGTAGGAAAATACCTACCAATCGTTAAGGAATTTTTCCGTAAATCAACGACTCTATACATACATTTTGACTACATATTTTGTTGAACGTTACTGTTACCAACCCTATGAATTGATCCAAAGATCTATTAATTTCATTCATTATCTTTCTGTTCTAGTGATGTAATGTATTATTGTAACGATTTTCTTTCTAAATTTATACTTTGTAAATGTCACGAGTCGACACTAAGAAAGACCAAAAACACGACAATCCGATAATAGGAAAAATCATTAAAGAAAATTAAGCAACTGCACACGTTAGAGTTTTAATCAAGCCCATAGCTACCAACATAATCGTTCGGTGGCGAAAAATGATCTAAAATGAAACTTTGGATAAAATTCAACACGCCGGTCACGTTCCAAATTATAACACGGTGAGGGAAAACTTTAGACTTCAACTGTCATCAGGCGCATAAATAAATTATTATAATGCGAGGAGAAAAGGCCCCGAAAAGTCGTCCAATCATAATCCGATCATGCTTTTTTCTTTTTACATATCGAAGGCCTGGAAAATTGCCTTAAAGGAACGAGGGTTCTTGTCAGTATATCATGGGCAACCCTTATATAACGAGGGTAAAATAATTATTTCTCCTGATAAATACACAAATTGGATTTCCGTTCTCCTGTACTTGAACATATTAGATAATCGGCTTTGAATGATGAGACTGTCTAGCTCGAGAACCGTCATCTGTCAAACTTTGTATAATAAATAGATATTTGTAGATATAACATTTTCCTTGTGTAGCTACAATATGGACATATTTTTAATATTTTCTATTCCATTGTTTTCCTCTTCGTGCCTCGAACGAATACATTGTTCGACATATATTAAATAAAGTTCGTCATTCTCAAATTTCGTCCATTCCAATTTGTGCAAAATCTCATATCGCAATGGCAGTTGAAAATTCCGAGCGTCCAACAATGGTTCATGTAAACGAGTTAACGTCTTCTTAACGTCCACATCAAAGTCCTCGTTTAATAAATCGTCTCTCTAAAGAGTATTTATTGAAACCAGATAATCTGTACGCCCATTCGTGAACATTTTACGAAACGAAATGTGTTTGAATAATACGCGTTGTGGTCATTTTCATTTAATTGTCAGATACTATTACATTCAGTGCTAAATATCGTCGGTAAAATGCCAAAGTCACAAATGTGCAAATTTGGCTTTTTCACATAAGTGTACTTGTAGACGTAAAAATCTTCAAAGTTTTTAATGACAAAGCCACAAATGTGTACTTCAAGTATAACATACTCCACGCTGGATTTTTTATTTTTTTTTGTATTTGTTTTATGACGGATGGGAATATTCAACCTTCATTTCCTCAAAACTGAAAATATTCATATTTGTGTCTTTGGCATTGTACCGACGATATGTAAAATTTTAAATTTTCATTTTTAAGTTAAAATCACAAAATGATATATTATACTGAAATGAAAGATAATAAATTTTATGGCAAACCGTCCGGTAAATTTAAAATTCAAATGCGCATGGTTAGTGTGAAGTCACAACCCGTTTTCTGGAGTTTTGAAGTAAATGTGAATCTAAAGTCTACTTTACATTATATGTATGTTGTATCATATGATTTATCATATTTTAATAAGTCATTGATCACGATTTAACAGTTTCACGTTTATATTAATGACCAATATCGTTTCATATGGCTTGTTGTTTCGTGTGAACAAGTAAATTCATCATTATGATAAATCATATAAGAAGTTAAATGATAAAACATATATAATGTAAACTCAACTTAATCCTTTGTCTGTAAATGTTTTTCGTGGATCTTTTCTGTGCAAACTTGGGTTGTTTACGACTGGCGCCTAAAGCATCGTGCTAAAGGGATTTAAAAAAATCTAAAAAAATGCATCTAACTTCATTGATTTCTTCTACTTTAAGGATTCATTGCAACATAAACTGAAAAATTAACTTAAGCAAACCATATTTTATTTAAACCTCATCAGATTTCCATCAGAATAGATTTCCATTGGACAAATATGACCCACGATTGCAGGTAAAGGGTTAACATGATAAACAAACATGAAAGCATTAAGCGAAAATCCGATAAAGGTCTTTTAACCCTTTCGTGTCAAATAAGACTTATATGTCTCATGATACTTTCAAAAAATACTGAAGTATTGCAAACACGTAATAAAAATATTGCTATATGTCTCACTCATATTCTGGTATTTTAGAGTATTATAACACACGAAATGTACATGCATGTGCCATACAAATTTGGCCCTACAAGTCTAGCATAAAGATATTAACAATATACAGATATATTGCGCTCATGTGTCCATTTCGATATTTTTAGTGGGATATACCATGTAGTCCTTTAATAATGAGTAATTTGTGATTCAGACGGAGAAGACAATTAACTGAGACGGAATTGAGGAATGCAGGTGACCATATATCAGATGAATTCGAAGATGAACCTTAAGAAGAATAAGAAAATTCTTTTTGAAAATTTTAATTTTTAAAACAAACAATATTAATGTCCGATAACATAATAATTTACTTTTTTAAGATCAGCATTCGGTTGTTATATCTGATTGTTTATCGACCAAGAAGTGTGGAAAATTTATGTTCTTTGTTCTTTATTTGGGGTAAATGGTCAAGAAGGCGAAAGTAAACAACTTTATTTATAAAGCCAACGTTTCGGAATATATTTTTTCCTTCATCAGGGTAATTAAAAGTGTTATTCAGCTTCTTTTACTAAATTTAAAAAGGATAGGATGAATTCTACTAGAAAGATGAACAGGATAACCATGATGTAGAATGGTAGCAAAAAATATTCAGAAACGTTGGCTTTTTAAATAAAGTTATTTACCTTCGTCTTTCTGGCCATTCATCTCAAATAAAGAACAAAAAACATAATAATTTACTTAAAATTTGTTAAATCTTAATGAGAAAAAAGTCGGCGCAAAAGGGATAAGCACACAACACTGTTAGAAAGTAATTCAAAAGCGGTAAAAAATCAAAATATGACTTTAAATGCCATAAACACGTTTGTTTGGTTTCAATTTATATAAAAAATATGTGATGTGATCTCACGACTAAACTTGAGCATTGTCCTTAATTATTTCATTATTGGCAATGGCATCGATACGGAGATTCATTTGTGTACAATAGGTATAGTGTTCCGTATTAACTCTTACAGATCTTCTCATATATCACATACCCATTCCCATAGTTAGTGTTGCATAATGGTTTAAAAAATATATCCATTTGATTTAATACATTAATAATGCATAGTTTTTAATCAAACAATTAATGCACAGTTTTTCGTTACAGGACTAGTGGTGTAACACTTCATCAGAGATTTTCTGAACTAGTAATTATTTCAAATTCAGTATTAATTATTTTTTAAAATTCATTAAATAATACTAATGATTATTTTGTATAATTTCTCGTGGCTCAAGAAACCTATCTAATATCTTGCGTTTGTAAAAGTAAAACGTTCTACACACGTAACCATTTATCGTATTGCACGTTGAACAAAAATCGTATATACTGTCACTTTTTGGAAGAACTACATACTGCGATTCATCCAATTTGTCTATACACGCTATGATTTCTCGTTATTGCAGCAGTTTCGACAAATGTACTGCCGTAATACGGAATACGGATATGCAATTTTTAATTGTTTTAAAGGTAATTGTTGCCAACTGTTTAGCAAATTACGATTTTTTAGCATTTCTTGGAACGTAAAGGAAAGTTTAATGTTACATTAATACGTTTTGAAGCAAATCTGACATTTGAAATTATATCACTATGCACAGGGTAGTCCAAATTAGTGTGTTTTAACGGGACACATTTATTTCCTAACTAGATGGAGAAAAAGTAAGCTAGGTGTCTAGAGATCGATTTTTGAGAAATACAAAGTGGAAAAAATTTCACTGGAATACCTTTATTCGTAACCCAGAGAGAAGACGTTTTTCGATTTTCGGGCATTTTGATCATTGCTATTTTTTTATTTCAAAGAATATTCCAATTCTGTAAACACATTCTTAATACGTTGCTTGCCGAGACAATTTTTAAGATGCGAATTCCAGACACCAAACTGAGACTTGAACTAGTTTAAACACATATAAACACTACAAGTTTTCTTGTAGTGGGTGTCTTAAACCGGAATGCTGACTACGAGTTAACTTGTGGTTGACAGTCAATATGATACAGGATTTTTTGAGAGCCATCCAGTGGCGTATAAAACACTATTTTCTTCGTTCAGCCATTTGGCCGTAAACAAATACAACTTTGTTTTTTAATACATATGTATACAAGTGTTATTTGCTTATGAACTGAAAGTACTACGTACATCGAAAAATTATATAATTGAGGCGTTTTTCAGAAAAAACCTCATATGTCCAAAAAATATGAGAAACTTTATTATTTTTGATTTTACCTAAAAAAAAGCTATTCATAAAAAGTTTTACATAATCTAAAATCCAGAATACAACTATCAAATACCAATAATTTTAAGTTGTATACGAGGTTCGTCAAAAAATATTAATTTTGCATAATAATAAAGTACCCTTATTTTTGATAATTTAAAAAATGTTATAAAGAAAAGTCTATCAAAATTGAGAAATATGTTCAAGTATGTAATTACAAAAAGAAAAACAGAAATTTTAATTATCTTAACTCATTGTCAGAATACTAATCATTACAACCACTGCTGTGGTTGTGATGATTAGTGACATGTACGTGATTAGGACGTTGTACTTTTTTTTCATTCGATTCACAACGATTTTGCATTATTATTAGATCTTCATAGAACTTCTAGTTCTTATCCTTATGCAGTGGTTGTGATGATTAGCATTTTCAGTTAAAGTTAATTGATAGAGTTAAGATAGTTAAAATTTCTGTTTTTCTTTTTGTAATTACATACTTGAACATATTTCTCAATTTTGATAGACTTTTCTTTATAACATTTTTAAATTATCAAAAATAAGAGTACTTTATTTTTGTGCAAAATTAATATTTTTTGACGTACCTCGTATACAACTTAAAATTATTGGTATTTGATAGTTGTATTCTGGATTTTAGATTATGTAAAACTTTTTATGAATAGCTTTTTTTGGTAAAATCAAAAATAATAAAGTTTCTCATATTTTTGGACATATGAGGTTTTTCTGAAAAACGCCTCAATTGTGGACATTTATTGCTGAAAATAACGGATATATTACCCAATACAGGTAATCCCCGTATCCTTCTACATCACAAATTCACTTTAATACGATTTGAAAATTGGGAAACATCCTCGTATAACACGGTACTTTTATAGCTCGGTTTTACTTTAACACGGTTCGAAAAATGAGTAAAACCCTCATAAAATACGAAATGTAATAAAAACGTTTAAAAAGAAACGTTATGTAATTTGAAACTGGGGAAATCTCCGTACAATAGCTGTTAAAATATAACCTAAAAATAAAAATCGCCCTGCACAAAAATCACAGTGCCTAATTTTCTGCCTGTTCTATGTGATACGAATGGTATTTCCTTGCGAAGTAAATTTAACGGATGAAAAATAATTAAAAGAGATCTCATATTAATATCCACATTTTACTCTTTAAGAAAAAAGTAATAAATATATGTAGTATGTAAATATATAGTATATATACAATATGCAAAGTCAAAACAGGACCAATTTTTAGAAAAGGACGTACAGAAAGAGATGCATACCGCTTTCTTCCCCATTTCGCCATCTCTTTCTGTGCGTCCTTTTCTAAAAATTGGCCCTGTTTTAACTTTCCATATTGTATATGATATTAATTATGAAAATATTTATAATATCATAGCATGTTTTTTAATTTTTGGAACCTAACCCCCCCCTCTCGTATTAGTTCCTTGTTTTGTATAGCACGGATTCGCATTGTACATTTTGATGAAACCTAACTCCCGTGTTATACGGGGATTATCTGTATAAAATTGTGTATTGGAAAATCACGGCCAAATAGGCCGTGATTTTCAAATGATTAAGCAATGAAAACTCACACAGAGTTGGTGAATACATAATATTTGTATTATTCACAATGGTTGTTATTTTTACAGTACTAATTAATCTAATTCAATAGATTTCCAATTAAAACAATTTAACACAAAGAAGACAAAAAATGCTTTTGTTTACATATCCATGGTGATGCGAATTAATATTGGAAAACTTCGATAATAAGAAATATCGGCAATATTTCCGTTATTTTCAGCAATAAATATCCATAATTATTCAGGGCGTTTCGATAATTATGTTACAAACTTCTAGGGAAAATAGTATACAGAAAATAAAGATGAAAATCCAATTCTATAAATGTATGTCAGAAAACAACGCTTTGTTTCTTAGGTATTACAGGGTAGTCAAAAATTTTTTTTTCGTCTTTCGGAAATATTTTCTTATTTTTTTTATGCAAAGCATATCTGTATTACGCCCTAAAGAAAATGATCAAAATGGGCCCCGTTACTTTTTATGCATGCTTGTGCCCTCTGCATCCAATTCTGTCTTATCCTTGCAAATATTCCTGGAGTATTTTTAACCTGTTGGCATGCAATCTGAATTTGATTAAGGAGCTGTTCTTCCGTAGTAATTGGCACAGTGGTATATCAACAATTTTAAATGACCCCCATAAATATATATCGAGAGGGTTGGGATCTGAGGAACATGGTGGCCATGCAAGTAATCCTTCACGTCCAATCCATCGCTGTCCGTAAGTTTCGTCTAAATAATTACGAACGTTACCTCGAAATTGGGGCTACATCGTGTAAAAACCTTAGCTACCTACGTTCTTCTAAAGGTACATCTCCAAAGAGCACCGGTAAATCATTACTTATTGTTAGAAAATTTAAATATGTTCGTCAAATCTAAAAGACATATTTTGGAAATATTTAAATACAATATATAAAAAATAATTATTTGTTAGTATAAATGGGTCAATAAGTCTATCAGCAAGTATGCCTGCCCAAACATTAATAAATAGTCGACATTGATGTGCTCTCTCAGTAATTACACGTGGATTTCCATCTGCTCATTGAAGTGTATTATGAAAATTCAAGATGCCTTCTCGTATAAATCCAGCTTCATCCATGCACAGTATTTTAGCAGAAAAATGAGGCAATTCGAGTAATTTTGTTTAAAAACCATTGAGAAAACTCCATTTTTGCTGGATAATCTGTAGGAATTAGAGCTTGCACTCTTTGAACATGATAAGGATAGAGCATTTGTTCATTTAAAGTTCTCTATATAGCCGTGGACCTAATATTTTCCGTAGCTCGAATTCTTCGTACTGAAGTACTTGAATTTTTTTTTACCCTTTCTAAGATTTTCTCCTCTACTTCGACAATGCGAACAAGTCTTTCAGCACCATTGTCTCTCAAATCAACTAGAACGCTTCCAGTTTTTCTTAATTGAATCTGAATCCTATTAAAAATTGTGTGTGCTCTCTTTGGTTTGGATAAGCAGTAACATAAAGTCGAAGAGCTTGACGACCATTTCCGTTCGCATCGCCAAAAAAAAAATGCATGTCGACCATTCCTCGGAGAGAGAAACTCATTTTGTTAAAATAACCAAAAGTGAATGATACGACATGTATTAACCAAATTTAACAAACAGCACGTTGTTGTTTTTATTTAAATAAAACGAAGCATTTCCGGACATACGTTTATATGAATTTTTCGTCTTTATTTAATGTGTATTATATGTCCTACAAGTTTGTAACATAGTCAGCAAAGTACCCTGTATAATTTTTGACGTATACATATATTGCTTTAAGTTCATAAGCATTATTTATTTATATATTTAACGACAAGGCTTTTTGAAAGTACATAATTGTATAATATAATAACATAACAATGGCAAAACAGTAACATAACAATGTAATAATAACATTAACAATAATTTATAAAAGAAATGGGAATTAAAACTTAAATTAACTGATACATAACAATTATACTAATATACCTAACAATAATCAAACGAAACAACAGAAAATAACAAAGGTAATGTAATGCTATCTGATTATACTCTTAATGCATCCCAGTAATTGATAACATAAATTTAAATCACTTATAGTATTGCATAAAACACACATTCGTATTAATGGAGAGAAGAATTCAATTTTATTGAAAGACATAGGTATGTGAAACGCTACGATTTGTCTCAAGTATTATGACTTCTACACATAATAGAAAAAAAAAACAAAATTGTATTTGTTTGCGACCAAACGAATAAGCGAAGAAAAAAGTTTTTTATATGCCACTCGATGGCTTTTAAAAAAGTTCCTTAACTTTCTATTTGGCAGAAAAAAATATGATATAGAATTTTTTTTTCTTGCGGATTTATAACAAAACAAACTCGAAGCAACAAAGTTAAAATAAATATCGAAATTTATGCGTCAGTGGTGGCACATTGTCAAATAAAGGCTTAAGAATGTGTTTACAGAATTGGAATATTCTTTGAAATAAAAAAATTATGGGCAATTTTCGAAATTGACCGAAAATCGAAAAACGCCTTCTATCTCGGTTACGAATAAAGATATTCCAGTGGGGTTTTTTTCCATTTTGTATTTCTTCAAAATTGATCTCTAGACACTTAGGTTACTTTTTCTCTATCTAGGCAGGAAATAGGTTTTCCTGTTAAAACACACCAATTTGGACCACCCTGTACAGGCTTACCACTTTTGGGACATTTTGCTAAATGAGAACTGGTTCTAATTGTAGGACCGGACCAACTGAACGTATACTCCGGGGAGATATTATGGCTGGACATATCCCCTTTTTTTAGATTTCGAATTAAAGTTACCATCGCACCTCCATTAATTTTTATGTTCAGTAATTTCCTTTTTTTTTAGGGCAACAAAACTGCCAGAGCCGATCCTGGCTTCTTGTTTTGTAAATAAAAAAATACCGGAAGAAAATTTTGTTTTTAAAATACAAGACGATTATGAAAATTTGTCATTTTCTTCTTTAATATCTCTGGTGTCTGATAGTATAGAAGCGGTAAAAACTGTTTGTTTATAGATCATTTAGTATAGAAAGTAGTGACTCGTTATTTTTCTAAAATTGATAATTTGTGATATTTAAGCTGAACAGTTTTAGTGCAGTGACTGTTAGATGTGGGACAAACATACATGCATTAGAAACATCCTTTAGTTTTTCTAGTTTTTCCATTAACATTTCCAAAGTCTTACGTGTTTAAATGATTTTGTGTAATTTTAGTTACTTCTGGTATGTGTTTCAGGAAATAAAAACTATTTTAAGAAAATAAGCGTTTAAATTGAACCTGACCATACAAACTGTACTAAAACGAGAGAATCTGGCGCCAGGCGACTTGTTTTCGTTCTACATGCTTCTTCATTGTTCTCTGGATATGTAGGTCACGTAGGACTGGATATGCATTATTATGATGCCTTTATAATAAGTTTTCATTTATGTCCTGTCTATAATTTCTTTGCAACAACAAGGAAATTGATTTTTAAGGAATGTCATTTTCTACCTGTATAATACTGGTTTTCCCTACGGCGGGTGCTCCCAACAAAAGAATCTTAATAAGGTCCATGTATTCAGGACTGGTCTCCGTTGGGGAACATGCATCACCTTTGACCGAATCATTTTGTTGCTGGTGATGGCGTTGATGGCGTCTTTCCAGGAAATCCAGATCCAACTCTGGAAAATAAAGGAAGCAAAGAGATAAACTAACAAGATCAGATCAATGGATTCTTCAATGGACTAAAAGTAAGTTTGGAGATTTATTTATTCGATCGGGAGGATTTCTAGTGGAAATATAAAAACTTTAAGTGTTTCTTGAGCTTTTCGTTGAGATTCCGCATTAGTCTCAAGGCAAATTACCACTATTCCATTAAAATTAGGTGATATTTCATGGTTAAAAAATTCTTAACTGGCAATAAAAAATGTAGGATAATAGAAAACAGAGATATTTCCATTCCGAAATAGGTAATTTTTCACCGTTAGGTAAATTTTTCGGAGCTAAACGAGAATGCTTCGGGAGAATGTAAGTATTAAAAATGGCAACCGATCATAACGAGGCCCTTATGGAAATTTTCCTGTCAAGAGTCGCTCTTGAAACATCGATTTTTCAAGACAAAAGTTCAGCAAGAATTTTTTTTTAAACTCAATTTTCCTCGGTTTCTGTTCAACCACACACCGTTATCTCTAACTCGATTTTTTTAAATTCCACTCCAAACTTGTCTTTTTTTTTCGTATTCAAGACATTTTCCCTAGGGTGGGGGAGAAACAAAGAGAAAAAGAGAGAGAGATTAGGTGTCAAGATTTAGTATTTCCCTCTCTTTTTTTTCACTGTTCCTTTCTTATTTAAGTTTTTTGTTTCCTCTCTGCATAAGAAATAAAAGGATAAACTTGTCTACGTTGTGGTGCAAAAAAAACGAAGAACGTTCACTATTAAATCTAATAGGATTAATAAAAAGACGTATCGAGTTTCTATCGAATCGGAAGAAACAGTGGAAACGCATCGTGAGGGAAACCGAGTTTTCCCTTTGTTCGGTGGCGAACATAAAGCAATTTTCCTTTTGTGGTTGATGTTAATTTCAAATAAGGACGAAGGCCCCTTTTTAACTGAGAGAAATATGGAAACGTTATTGCGGCCAATTATTTCAAGAGGCCATTAGAATTCTGCAAATTGCCACAACTTTTGGCTAATTCGACAAAATTATCCTGGAATGTATTAAAACTTGACTCGAATACTGTTCAGATAGACTTAAAAATTTGCATCAACACGATCATCGATAAAGATTACTTTGCTGGCACTAAATTTATGGTATTGAATCATGAAATGTGGAAATATATGTATATGATTATTTTATTCATATTAATAGAGACGCTTTGTATAAATAACTGTATAATAATAGGTTTAGTACTCAAATAGAAATAGTAGATATGTAAAATGTTCAATGAATTAAAAACAAATTTTGTAAGAGCTGGATTTGACAACATTGGTTTGCAAGTTTGACAACACAGCTTTGACCAGCAGATACTGAACAAATTTTTGTCGAGCAAAAAAGAGAGGCAATTGCTGCGAAGTGGATTCAAACAATAAAAGTGTTTTCATTACAAAGGAATGGAAATATGAGAAAAAAATTGGAAAATATCGGAAATTTTTGGAGTAACCGTTGTATTACCATTTGTTATTAGTAATACATTTGACATTTGTCGACTGTCCTACCTATAATTGACACTTGATACTTGTTATTATAAATCGCAGTATTATTTAGAGTTTCTCTATCTCATTTTAATGCACACATCTATATCGATTGTCTCGTATTTTAAGAAGTACACTTAATAATTCTTTTTTATCATCGATAAATTTTTATTGATCATTGATTTTACGTTTAATTTGTAAAAATTATTAAGGTAACACCTAATTATTCCTTATCCGTAACAATAGATTGAATAAACTTGACTCGATTACTTTAAGGAACTTCGTTATGTACGTTAAGGCAGAGTTTCTCAATTAACTTTTTAATTTACTGGCCTGCGTTCGGCTCGGAGAGCTGGAAAATCGAACTTTTCTTATTAGGCTAATTAGGCCCATAAGTTACTTAATCAGATAATTAATCAATTGAGCAGCGGAGAAAAACTGAAAGTAAAAAAATAAAATAAATAAGGGGTCCTGTAAAAACACTTCTTGCACAGCTGTGGTTCAAATCAAATCAAATTGCGCACGTTTCACTTTTTTTTTGGCACGCAAGCTGGCTGACATTTCTTCCTTTTCCGTTTTCGTCTTTTTATATTAAATTTTTCATTTGTTACGAGAAACAAACAATGTGTCTGCCAGTGCATATGGAGAACGCAGTGCCTCCATACGATTTACATGTTATTATTTATTGAAAGACATTGAGGATATGTATTAAGATTATTTGTTTCCTATTCATAGGGAAAATTACGAGGAAAAATCAATGTGAACTGTCTTCAATTTGCCAAAAGTTAAATGGAAACTTTGAAAAATGTCTTTAAATAAAAATAAAAAGACGATCTTTGACTGTACCTCTCTATTATTAAACTGTCACTCTGTTAAGACTTTCAATTGTTCGTGTAATATACGTTTAGCGAGACCTACTACGTAAAAGTTCGAAATTCTGGCCAACTTCATTTATGATTCTGCCCCGTACAGCATGAAAAAAAAGTACCTGTAAATTTTGGTAATCACATTTTTTTTACAATTTTGATGGAATATACGTTTTTTTTTTTTTAAATCGAGAAAGTTCTCTCAAAGCCTTCTCCTGAAGCGAGAATTTCTCGTTGGGAACTTTTAAAGTTAATTTTGGATATTCGTAACCTCAGCATTATTATTCAACGCTAATTCTAGATTAAGGTTTAATCGTGTTTATCGAGTTGGCGTATTTTAGAACGAAATTCAATTGTTTAAGGGAGCAACGGGGAGGAATGATCGAAACGAGGAAAGGGAACGAGTGAATGGTTGCCAGTCATAAACGAGGTCCTTTAACAAAGAATTTCTTTACTTCAACAAAAGAAAATTGATTTAAAATCGCGGAGGCTTTTCATGCCTGACCGGTTACGCTTTTTGTTATTTGCCATTTCTATTTAGCTTCAATCAACTGTAGTTCTGTATTACAAGGTGTTAAATATGAAATATACACGGAGTCCCATTAAGTCATTCACGGACTATGACTAAATAACTATGAATCCTAGAAAAAAGCATAAAGACAATATTCATTTTACGTTTCGAGCTCTATAAACTAAAAATGTTTTCGATTATACAGGATACATAAAATCTTTGTATGATAAGGTCTTGAGCGCTTTGGTGGGACACCCTCTATCTTAAAGAATAACAATACACTAGATTCCTTTCAAAATTCATCGGTGGCTTATCGGTCGTTATTGTCACATTGAATCATTTAGAAAACGAAAGATACCTAACCGGTGAGTTTTGAAAACTTTCTAGTCTAATCTTTGCTTATTAAATCTAGTCGTAAGAAAAATTCCATTTGACTATTGAAATTTTTTCAAAAAATTCAAAATTTATCACAATCTGACAACAACACGGCAAAATCCGTAACAATTCAAATGTAACTATTACTTACCTAAATATTGTTTGGAATTCGGCGTGATGGCCGTTTGTTGACTTGATTCTTCAGCCACTTTTAGATGTTTTCAAATCGACTTTCAAAACAGAAAATAAATTTTCTGCACGTCAACCGTTTACATTTACATATAATACATAGGGGATGTGAAGATGGCAAGCCGGTGTTTGTGACAGATTTCAAAGTAAAATCAACAACGTTGCCGCTTTTCTATGTAATGTTTTGGACGGTTTTAAAAGGAAAACAAAAAAACGAAAATATACGTGTTTGTCTGTTTTCCCTAATTGTCGGAAAATGGGTCTCTGTGCGTCGTCCGAGTCCAATTTGTTTAAGCGAGTCTAAAACGGTTTGAAATCCGATTAAATTCCGCTGGGGGGTTTGGACGTTTATGCCTTAATTAACGTTTTACTAAGGCCTGAGGGAAAAAAATCCTAAAGAAATAATTTCGAAACGGGGTAATTTATTTTTCATTTTTAATTTAATGCCAAATTAATAAATGAATATTATTGTTGTTTTGAACAGACCCTATATTATATCTAGATATTTCAAGTGCAAGATAATTGTTATCAACTTTTTGCTTACCCTGTTTACATTAATTACGTTCACCTCGTAAACCTTGTAAATAAATTTTATTGATAATGATGAGTGGGTTTAACAGCTTTGATGGCCATTTGGCTTTAACTTTGATTTTGCAAATGAATAAATAGTTGCGCACCTGTATTAATTTAATTTAATGTTGTCATATTGTTATTACTTCGACATTTTACATACATTTTACGTACATATTAACGTTTTAGGAATGAAATGAGCGCATTTCCCTTTTGAGAAATGAAAATTGAATTATTCGCATCTCTTGTTTTCTTTACGCCAACTTCATTATCAACGGGAAAGTTTTCACTTTCCGTCCCGTGGGATGAAGTGTTACTTTACCGTATCTAACAGACTACATAAGACATAACAGACTACAAGGAATTAAAAAGTTGTTCATTTTTTGTCTTATTTGATTCACTTTTTCTAAAATTGACTCTACCTAATTCAATTCCAAAATTTAAATACTGTTTTTTTTAACTGAAATTTCAATGTTTATGAGTTTTTCTTTCTAATTATAAGTGTGCAAAATGAATCATCGCGAATTCCACGTGGAGAAGCTCCGTAAAACGTTGAAACTGCACACCCGATCGGTCCACGTCGTCTTTATCACTAACATCCGAATTTCCTGAACTTTTCTCTCCACATTCACGGCGAATTTTCCGCGTGCAAGGTGCGCACGCACTTTCCCCAATCTTTTTCTAATTTTTGCTTAATCCCCTTTAGAAGTTATCAGATAATCGGAAAAAGTTTCTTTGTTTAAAACCATGAAATCCTGTTGTTTAGCGCGAAAATTTTATTGGGACAAAAATCAATCACATTTGCCTGGGACGAATGAATATACGGGGTGATTTAGAAATATGGGATCAAACTGTTAGGGGTTATTTAGTACAATAACAGAAAACATTTAAGTATAAGAACCCATGTCCTAAGGCGCCACTAAATTTGATGATCTTTTTGAACAATTTTAAATGCCGCAGTTCAGTGCGGCATTTATGCGTGCAATCGGGCCTCTGCTCTGTTTCCACTGACGTTTAGCAAACCAGAGACTTTACATGTGCCCAGAGAATAAAATCTAAAAGCGTTAGATCAGGTGACCTAAAAAAATCTTACTGTTAAAGCCTCTTAGGGTCGTAGCGCCTTAGAGAGACATTTTCGGAAAAGAGTTCTTATACTTAAATATGTTCTATTGTTGCACTAAATAACCCCTAATACTTTGATCCAAAGTTATGAATCACCTTGTATAAAAAATTAATACGCAAAGGGCTTTGTACGATTTCAAATATTTTTTTCATAAAACCTGTATCGAAGGTTCAGCTTTGAATACCTGCAGAATGGTTTCAAAGACAGTATTTTCTAATTAAATTTGTCATAAATGTCACTTTATAAACGTGATCTGTCATAGTTTTCACAGAAGAAATTCATTTTCAATAATTTTGTAGTGTTATGAAAAATAACTTGTATAATTCGGGCTGAAAGTCCACTATTACGGCAGCTCATTTGACGTGCTGACTATACGTTGCCGTAATGATGGACTGCATTCTCTCGATATCTAATAGAATATTGATCACTGCAACAAAGAAGAATCAGATTAACTGCTTGCATATTTCGTTTTTTTTCTAACCGTGGGAATGTTCAGCTGTTTGCTGTTCGAAGAAAGTTTAAAATTTAATTAAAGTTTCCCGAAAACTATTCGAGACGGGCTCAGGAGATTTTCAACTTTACGGATTTCAAATATGCACAATGATTTTCAATTATTAAATGGAAAAATACAATTAATTAAACCATTGTCAATCGATGCTGGGGTTATAATTCGATTTCAAGAGTTGCTAGATCTAATAATCTAAGGAAATAAATTCGTCAAAGTTTTAATTCCAATCATCCCACGAGTTGGATGACGTTCTTTTGTTTTTCTTAAAGAGAAAATATAAAGAAAATTGGAAATGAAAGTTGATAAATTATCGGAACGGCAACATTGTCCTTACGTTTTAGTAGTATGTCATCTGCGATTTATCATCGTTGTCGTTTGAACGTAAAACGTCAAAGTGAAAAGAAATATAGTTATCTAGATTTGCCATGAAAATACTTTTCAATCGGCACTCGTATATATGGAAAGAAGCATAACTTGAGTAGAAAAACAATTGACAAAAGTTGCATTCATTGTTTTCCCGACCGAGTTATGCATGCTATTCTTCATCATATATTCTACACTAGCATATCGAAGGTCGTTTTTCATGCCAGTATAACAAAAACAAATGACAACTAAACAAATGACTAATTTTTTGACTCATACTGGGTGTCTCACTGAAGCATTCACTCGGATGATAGCTGAATAACTACTAATCCTAGACAAATGATCCATAAAAAGTATGAAGGAAATATTAACTTGAATTTTTCAACTGTATATTCCAAAATTATATTCCATTATACAGGGTACATCATAAATATTTTACGATATGCAAATTTATTATTTCAAATAGAAAACCTCATGCAGTCAATTATACTATATTATACAGGGTGAGTCATAACGGGTACTGGATATTTTACCAATGAATAGAGGGAATTATTTTATATCGAAAAGTTCTTTTGAAGAAATGTCGTTACTGTTATTGAGGAACTACAAGAGGTTGAAGTTTACCAATTTTTTGTCCTTGAATGTACCGCGTTGAAATTGGAAACAATGGGTGATGATTGTTGTCGCGATAATAAATTGATGGCATTTCATGACGTTTGTCACTTTTAGTCCTGGGACACATGAGAGTTTTATTAACGCGAGTTTTATAACGCGCATTTCAGTATTTCATAAACCGCAATGCAAAATATTAAACATAACGCGTAATAGTAATGTGGTTCTTTGCACTTTTGTTTATGAAATGCTGAAATGCGATTAATAAAGCTCTCGTGTATCCCAGAGCTTATAATTTTTTAATTGTCAATTTCAATTTTATACTGCGTCAGCGTACCTTTTTCCTGCCTTTTCTTGAACCCTTAACATATTACAATTTGTTTATTTGTTTGAAAATCACAGTTAAAAATTCAAAAAACTACAAAAGTGGCAAACGTCATAAAATGCCACCAATTTATTGTCGCGACAACAATCATCACCCACTGCTTCCAATTCTAATACAGCATATTCAAGAACAAAAAATTGGTAAACTTAAACATAAATCCTTTTCGACTGAAAATAATTCCCTCTATTCACTGCTAGCATATCCACCACCTGCTATAATTATATTATATTCTACCCTTTATATTATATTCCATGTATATTTATACTTATTTTTACTGAGTAGTATGTATACAGGGTTAGTTAAAAGTTTGGAAACGGGCTAATATCTCAAAAACCTTTGTGACTAAATTAACGAAACTTGGTACATAGGGGTTTGAAAGTATGCTGGATTGAACTGTGATATTTGCAACGTTGTCAAGTTTATATTTTTCTCCCTAAAAATCCAAACTTTGTTTTTTTAAATGGATACACATATTTTTTATTTAATTTTTGAATTCTATGTAAAATTCTAAGTATGTTTCATGTATCATGTCTTACGTCAAAACATAACAGTACTCGAGAAATTTAAGTATGAATCTTAGATTTAAATGGTTCGATGGACCAGAATTACTAGCTGAAGTGAAGGAAACTACGTTAAATATTGAAGAATCGAAAAAGTAAATATAAAATTTTTATTTTGTTATGTTTATTGTAGTTTATTTAAAGAAAAAATGAAATTTTGAAATTTTCAGTTATAAATTTTTGAAATAATTTTTGTTTCAGACTCTATTTTTTATTTAACATGATACATGAAACATACTTAGAATTTTACATAGAATTCAAAAATTAAATAAAAAATATGTGTATCCATTTAAAAAAACAAAGTTTGGATTTTTAGGGAGAAAAATATAAACTTGACAACGTTGCAAATATCATAGTTCAATCGAGC
>JABRWK010000180.1:104069-114633 GCA_013372445.1 Hypothenemus hampei | reverse complement strand
TGTCAGATTTGTGAAAGAAGGCTTTGCGTTTAGACTGCAAGTTCGACAATTGAAGACCTTAATGTAGAAAGGTGCTAAGTGCCAAAAACTGAAAATTTGAAATTTTTATGAAAAAAGGTAATCTGATCTTCTACGAATATTATACTAAGACGCTAAATGCGAGTTCCAATAAATAAATATTTATTATAATTTATTTATTAATTTATTTTGATGTTTTTTTACAACATTAAGTTATTAGGATTGTTTTTTTAATAACTTTTTTTCACTATTTCGGCACTTAGCACCTTTCTACATTAAGGTCTTCAATTATAAGTACTAATCATCCGTTTTCCATTATAATTTTGGACCTATTCAGTTTTAAGATGGAGCTAAAGTTTCAACAATGTAGCCATTTGAGATCACAGCCAAAAAACGATCAGTCTTAACACATCATGCACGACTGATGACAAAATATTACGTGTAGATCAGACTTCAAGGAAACATCAAGAAACAATGGGTGCATTCATCCCACACAACAATTGAGTAAAATACCACGTTTATTGGTCAAAAACAGTCACATGATCATTTTGAGCCAATGAGAATGATATTTTATTCAACTGTTGTGTGGGATGAATGTATCCAATAAGAATCATTCGTAATTTTGAACACTCCTAATTTAATATTTAAACAATATCAGGGTTCTGATAGGAAATTTTATGCTTTTTCACATGGCGTACTTTGTTTTTTTGCCATGTGGAATAGGAAAGACACAATTTTAGTAAATATGTAATAATGTTGATAAAAATACAGAAAAATAAAGCTTATTTATGTGATTTTTTTTAATTAGAAGTGAGCTGTATAATCATCTCTTCAAGTATCTTCCTCTCGCCATACAACACCATGTATATTCTTGAGAGTGTTATTTTGCAATTACCTACTTAATTATTATAGAACCTTACTTAAATTTGCTTATGCTCTTTCTACATTGAGTCGATTGTCAATGCGAAGAGTTGTACGCCTGTGCTTTATGTTGCCAACTATCTTAAAAACTTTTAGAAAATCGGATGTCGTTGCACCACACTCTTGCGTACGATTTCCGAGACCGCCTCACTATTATTGCCAAATGTTATATGACCATCTATTTTGGTGTCTTTTACAATTGCGATTTAATTCATACTGTTTCCCATTTCACTCTTTCGTATTTTATTCACTTAAAATATTTATGTTTGCATATCTAATGATAAAAAATAGTTTTCAGTTGATTTCTTTTAGAGACTTTTTTTTGAATAATACTAATTGGTACAGAGAGTTTCATAATTTAATGTCAATATTGAAAGGGGCGATTCTTCAGTTTATTTTAAGAAAATAGGTTAATATAAGCAGAGTCAGGAAATACTTCCTTTTCGAGATACAGGGTGTTAAAGCTTTAAAAAAAGAACCATTATTTTATTATAATATTCATACCAATCCAGATATTAATTAGATCAGAAATAGTTATTAGTTTTTTAATTGTTAAAGAATAATTTCACTAAATGCGGTAAATAGTGCTTTAACCCGTAACTGGTGAGATGGGGTCAGAGAGATCCCATCGCGTCTCCTATGTGTTGAAAATTGGACGTCACTAGTTATGTGTTAACCCATTTAGTGCCGTCATCCCCAACTGGGGATTACGCAATTTTTGACGTGAAGTAACATGTTATGCGCCAATACTCTGATATTGCGGTTAAATCTTGGTAAACAAAAAATAAATCTGACAATTAAAGGGTTAACTATAATAATATTTAATTTTCACCTACAGATTATTGTTGTTCTTTATTTTTTACTGAAAAAGAGTTCAAGATACGAAAAAAAAGTCAAAAAGTCTTTTTTGTTACAAAATGAAGCACCATTAATAGAATAATTTTTGTTGTTGAAAAAAGTAGTGGCGTACCATTATTTTTTCCATAGTATTCAACTCAAATACCGTACGGGCGCCACTGTTAGAAAATTTAAAGTCTTTCACTTCGTAAAATGCTGCTTGATCGTAAAAAAGCATCTGACGAATTTCATAAAAATATTTGGAATGTTATGATAACATAACAATTTTTTTCTTGGCACTTTAACACTTTGTATTTTAAAAAAGGAATATTTCCAGACTCATGTTTATATTAACTTCTTTCTTAAAATTTCTGAAAAATCGCCCTTTTCAATATTGACACTCATTGTCAGTTATGAAACATCCACTATATGGTTCTTTACGTTTTGCCTCATTAAGTGGCTTTCACACATTTCCAAACGGACTGTAAATTACCGAATTGTTTGAAAATGGAATAATAAAACAATTTTAACGTACCATTATTAATTTTTATTGAATTGTTTATAAGTTTTATCACTTTTTTTATCACAACATTTGTAACGGATGTATTATACATAGAAGGAGAGTGTCCAATATTAAAAGTGTTCAATCTTGTTAAACCTAAATTTCTAACACTATTAATTTCTTTAAGACACTGTGAATGCCTATAGAATAACATAAATATATTAAAATTAGAACATTTAATAACAATATTTTATTGTGATTCAATTTAAATTGAATGAACTTTCACAAACCGCGATAAATAAATGTCATAGTGAGTATTAGAAATAAGAGAATTCGAACGTTAAGAAACTGTTAGAATTCGTATTATACATAGATTTCCTGAAGTTCAAGTACGTCTAACAACATTGATTGAAAATAATCACGGAATTTGGTAAAATATCACCATAAAATTACCTTAAACATGTGAAAATTAACTACATGTATTTTTTACATTTTCTAATGGAAAAAAAAGCATGAAAGACAATAATTAAAATAAAATATTTATTAGGTTTTATGTAACCGCACGACAAACGTGCCAATGCACGTATTAGTCACCAATGGTAATTTTGAGTTAAGAGCCATTAGGTTCTAATTTATGCAATGTTTCGCAATAGTTTCATGTTTTACTTCAATTGTACCAATACCATGAAGTAAGTGACTGTAGCTCCCAGCACCGATGCAAAAAGGTCTAGGGAAATTGTAAAGAATTTCGCACCAGAAATCGACAACGCTTTTTGACATTGTTGACAAACGATTTGAACGAAAGTCTTGGCCTCTTCCGATCCGTCGTACCAATGACAACTGTAGGCGGCCTCCATAACCGAAGAACTCTGATCCAATTTCATTTAAATACATAAAATAAGGTTGAAATAACAAAAAAACTTACCTCTTCTATGAGTCGATTACCAAATATACAGAAATGGAACACCTGCGCCAATGAGTAAATCAAATATCCTAACGTAGTAGCAGCGTAGGTGTTGATACCATCGATCTGTTAAAATATACAATGTCGTAAAATTAATTTGAACTCATTATTGAAATGCACCTTTGTAGCTTCATAAGCCAGTAAAGTAAGCATAATGGTAGCTGTCAACATATGAAATAATAGCGCCACTCCATAGGCGTCACCAATTGCCGTAACCAAGCTATAAGAAGGGCGTGCCTTTCACAAATTTGAATACAGTAGGCGTGACTTAGTTCATGACTTAAGTGGAATTTGAAACCATTGTTGCCAAATTTAACAAAAAATCTTACCGAACAACGTGTTTATGCCTCTCTACCCAGTATTTAATGGCCGATCTAACCATTAATTCTTGTTTTTTAGTCAGGCCGTTAGGTCCAACGCCTCCACCACCCTGTCCGAATGTCTGTAGTGCTCCGCTACGAAAATGTAAATTTCCCAGTTCTTGACTCGTACTGTAGATACCTTTGAGTTCATCATTTTTGGCGTTATAATCTGAAGGATCTTAATAAAACAATTGGTTAATATTTTATCGTAAAAACTTGCCATTTTCTATTAGATTGTCGTGCGAAGTAGCACTTCCCGAAGATTTAAACAAATCAGCACTCTTTGGCACATAAGTGTCCAAGGCAGCTGACAATTCCTTCATGAAAATATATTTTATGAAAATTATTTATAAGGAAATATTGATATTTTACCATTAACGGTTTCAGGATTTCTTTTAAATGTTGGAGTTGTTCGCAAGCGAAAATTAGCCACGAACAGAATAAGCTGTCCAAAAGGTTAGCGTGCAACAATGAAAAGGTGACGTAATAGATTTGATAGACCTAAAAAAAGCATGGGTTACGGGCAATGATCTAAACTCGGAAAGCTTAAATAATGACCAATGCTATGTAATAGGGTATTCCGGACATGGCATTGAAAGGATACCATGATTTGATCAGTAATTTAGGAATGGCTTCAACGATGGTTCCATTTTCATTGTCTGGATCTTTAACCAGATGAACACTATCTTCGACAAAGGTTATACCAGTCCAGGCTATGTATAAAATGAGAAATGTTATATAACAAAATTGAAGCCTAGATCTATACTTACCACACACAGAAAAGATCGATCCAATTAAAATAATATACAAAAGCGTCCTCATCTTTTTCAATGCCAATGCATGATACCTGTTATTAGACTCTTGAAAAATCGGGTGACTGTTAGACTGATTCCATATACCAAGTGTTCTGAAAGTCACTTAAAATCGTAATTTATGGTGTTTCATTAGTGCACATGACCGTCTTTACCGATAAAACATCTTGGATTGCAATGCGAAATAAACGAATTTCGTAATACAATGAGTAAAGAACAAAATTGTAACAGTATTGGCCGCTAAGTAATTGACATTATCCTTTTCTTTGATCAAATTTCCAAAAATACACCTGTTTAAGAAAGTAATATGAGACGAGGATCATAATTTAGGAAACTTTTAACTATTTTACCCATATTGAACCAATACTAGAAACAAATGCATACAAGAATAGCCAACCCGCAATAAATGCAATGAACCGGTATCGTCAGCATAATAATTGAACATAAAATGTCCCGAAGCCTGAATCAAACGAATATTGGGCATTAGGTCGGCCACAAGGCCGGCCACTTTGAATTTGTTAATCATTTTTTCAAATTTTTTCGTTTTTCACATAAAAATCATATCACCACCACTGTTCCACAAAGATCATGGGGTACTAAAAATATGGAAAAACTAACTGTCTTGGGACATGATAGTTGCACGTGACGTGTAAATGATAAAAATGTCGTGGACCAATCAGGGTTGGGTTTCTACTTCACTAAGGGTGGGACTTAACGTCTTGAAGTATCTTTTTAATTTCCACGCAGTGGCGTAGTTGATAATTTGTAAAAATATTTAATTTTTAATTAATTTTATGATAACAAGGATATTTTTTAGGATTAAAAATAGATTTCCTTTAGACATTATGTAATAATGGATTTAGATATGGTCCTCTTTTCCAGTGGTACGACACTGTAATATGGCATCAATTTCTCGCCTCACCCCCACTACTTTATTGAATAGGAGCTGTGTAATTTTATCCAGTTTAATTATTAAAGGACCATCGAATATTAAAACGTTTATATTGGCTTTCTAGATAATGTTTTTCTTCGATTTTTTTTCTGTTATTTTGCCTAGATATTCATACAAAGTTGTCAATTACCTCATAAAAGAGTAGGCCAAAGTTTAGAAACATAATTCATATTTTCTAGTTAATTTAATTTTTTTCCAAGCAGTATCTAACATTCATTTTAACAACAATTGATGTTAAACTAATTACGAGGTTACTTTATGTACATTTCGAAAAAACCACATTTGTTTTATATATTATAAAAGGATCGTTCCATAGAAATATGTTTAAGGGATGTAAAAATAATGTTATTCAACGATTTTGTCGTTTTTACCACCCGCATATGAAAAATAAATTAATTAAATGCATCTTAAAAAATGTCGTACCACAGTGCCCATAAATTTAAAATCCGAGTCGTATGTCTGGCCCTGAGTTAGCATACAAACTGCATCGCCATCTCTTGACTAATCTCTTTAACAAGTCAAAAGTCACAAAAATCGCATAAGGACAAGTTAGGAATATAAGCTGTATATCGTTAAAGATTTTATTTGTATTTTATTAGATCTTAAGTCATTTGAAACTAACTGAGTTCGAGTATTTTTCCGGCACACACCCACTATTACCTCTGTAACTGTATGTTTTTCAATTCCCTGAAAACATTTTGAAAAAGAGCAACTGTATGTATTTTTGACAAACGTCACCACTGCTTAACTAATTATTATAAACAAGTAGATTCCAGCGTCATTATGGTGACATCACAGCTACGTATGTTCCTACGTAGATCAAATGTACTTCCATTGACCAATCCTTGTAATTGACAATAAAACCAAGCAATTTGTAACACTTATGACAAGCAAAGCAATCTTGATGGTGAACAATAATTTCAGCTCTTGTCTGATTTCGTCATATTTTTATGTTACATGATATAACAAGTGAAATTAGGAATAATGATCATTGGTTTAGAACGAATTACGTGCAAAACGTAGAAAAATAGCGTACGCAATTCCAGGAGGCTCTCGTTAAAATTGACCCAAATGAGTCAACAATTATTAAGTTAAAATTACATATGCGTACCAGTTCTTCCTATTTAATCACCTCTCCGGAGCAATTTAGGTGTTTATGAACTAAAGTCTGGTCATCACGTCACAGTCTAATAATTACGTGGTTCGCTTTTTACTGGAAAATTTTCTTATGTTCGTACCAGTTCAATCGAAAGTCTTCAATTGTTTTTTTAATAATTCATGTTTTTTTACTTTTACGAAAAGTATGCTCTGAAAACAATAATGCATATTTATGGAATGTCTACATCTTTTGTTATTTTTAAGTCTTCTTTGAACCGTTCATTATGACTTAACATTAATAATGTTTTAACAATTTTTTCTTATAATATCAAACAGTTAGACAGGAATATAATAATTCAAAGGAATAACTTAAGACGCGTCCGCGTGCAGAGAAAGCTTACGATCAGGTGGTCGAAAAGAAAGGTACTTGATTGGTCAAAGTCGCAAGGAGTGGGATGTGATTGGTCCATGTCATATTCATGCACCTGAACGCTAGTTTAGTATAAGACGAAGCGTTTTGGTGAGTTTTCACAAAGTAGGGTTCCTGCTTTTGGTTACGAACTTTTAAACAAATTTGTTGTTTTTTTTACTGTGTTGTTTGGATTTTTAAGCCTTTTTGTCTAGGTAAGTGGGTACCATTTTTTAACACAGCTCGAAAAAACATTTTATCATATTAAAAGTATGTTTTCACCATAGATATCAAGGTAACTTTTATCATTATGTTAATTTTCAAAATTTAACGATCTTCAATCAAAGGTCAAATGTAATTTGGACAGGAACCTCGAAACCAAAAAAAAAATAAATTTTGATATTGAAAAATTTCAAAAATTTGTGTGTACTGCCGTACCAATTTTTCTATTATTAATTCTTTAAATGTCCATCCTCAGTTCGACAGAACAAGAAAGCAGGTCATCGAAAGTACCACAGAACATATCGGGTACCATTACCAAATCCTTGGTACGATGAATTATATAATAACCGTGCTGTTCTTGCAATAATTTTCTTACAATTTCATCGCCATTTAATTAATTTTAATTGACAAAAGTGGCTTTGCCTTCCACATCGACCTTGCTTGGAAAGACTCTTTTGTCGAAAAGAAAATTTTTCAATGATTTTCACTTTTACTTTCGCAATGACCTCATTTGAATGCAGTTAGATAATAATTGGTTTTTTATATTTTAATTTATATAGAGAACATGGTAAATTACGATTTTCTCGACTGCAAAATATCAACAAAAAGGCTTATTGTTGCAATGCGATCTGTGAACGTCCAACTTTGTTGATCGATTTCCTAATCATTTATTTATTAAACTACACTGAACAACCTGTTCCATCCGTGGCCAGGTCTCACACAAATTATTAATTATTTTTCTATTTATTATTGGCCGTGACAATTTTTCAATGACGCAAATTTTCTCGGAAAAAGGCATTTACTTTACGCACACCTGTTAATAGTCAATTTCCTCAAATATTTGAACTTTTTATTGACATTATCTTAGAATTCAACATGACGTTGGTACAACCATCCCCCGAAATGCAAATTCACATCAGAAAGGCCTTGAATGAGGACGTAGATAGGAGACAATCTGATTTAGAGCATATCAAGGAGTGGCTCCTGAAACAACCACATTTACCTGATACTTGGGGTAAGTGATTGCTTATGGTTTGGACAAAATGACGAAGGCTAATTTCGATTTAATTACGAGAGTAACATCATTTTTTAAGGGAGTGACCCATTTCGTTCTATCGAAGATAAAAAAAAAACTCTTAGTGAGTCGTACATCTCTTGCTATTTCTAGTAAATCTTCACATAAAACAAAAAAGACAATAATAATAATAAAAACCTCAAAATTTGGTTCTGATAATAGGCTTAAAACTATTCTTGTAGTAGTTTTGAGTGTGTTACTAGTGACAATAACCACATTAGCCCTATATTCTCACACAGAATTACCCCTTTTTACATTCTAGATCAGAGTCAGTATAATTTTTCTTGCCAAGAATTGTTGCCAGGTTTTTAAGATTTGATCAAAGAAAAATGGCAATATTATTTGCTCGCTATTTTAGCTCATAGGACTCTTCATTCGCAGTCGCAACTCTCAGAAATATATCTTCGATTTTCTATTGGTACAAAAGTTCTCTTCACAAGAATATTATTACTTTGTGTACACTGGCCATATCAATTTTTCTATTATTAATATCAAAATTAATATTTTCTACTATTATTATCATTGTTTAAAATTCTGTTGACTTCTGAAAACTGCGGAACTGAACGATATTGTGTAATATATTGGTGAATGGTTTCCACTTCTTTACTGTTCGAGATAGAGTGGTCTTCCTTTCGAGTGCAGTTTTTAAACTGTCTCTGTGTTCATACTTTCATTTGAGGTGGCATTATCAAGGCCTCCAATATATCAATAATAATTTTTCGACCAAGTTGCTATGACAGTGTTTTGTTTCGTCGTTTTTCTTAAAAGTCGTCCTTAAAAGTTTTTAGTTTTGCCACGTAGCATTGGTGAATAGTTACAGAACTAATTAAATAACGATGATAATTATATTTAAAGGGACAGTATATTATAGGAATTTTTTTATTCGGTTCATAAATTTTTAGTGAAATCATTTTCTTCTAATTATATATGAAAATTTATTGAATAATGTATTAATGCATTTCTTTATAAAAAAAACTAATAGATATACGTACAACATCTAGGCAAAGGTCTCGTTTTTCTTTTTATTAACAATTTATTTTTCATTAACAACATGTTATTTGCAAGTACAAGGTGTTACAATTTTATTGTATTTAGAGGATTGGTCATTTATTACTTCTTTGCGAAACAAAATGTGGTCTCAATCAATTCTTGAAAAATATCGAGTTCTCATACTACTGATTTTACATTAAAACATCTACAAGAAAATTGTTTTTATCTGTGCTATAGAGATATTCAAATATCCAATTTTCAAAATCACTCTATATTTTATAAAGAAATTATGTTAATGCAGTATCTTTTGTTTCGCAATAAAGTAGTTCTTAGTTAAAGTGTCTCATAAATTGTATATTTGTTAATCAGCGAGCAACTCTTTAACTACATTTAAATTAGTACATTGCGAACCTGCATTCTTAAGGTCGAGAATACACAGGCTAGTTGAAAGTATAAAAGCATGCTATTATCGAGCAATGCGAGCTTAATGGTTTTGTATTTGAACCTATACAGGGTGTTAAAAAAAATGTTTAAATATTTAAGGGACATATAGTGCGAACGAAAACAAGTAAAAAAGTTTTAATAAACATAGGTCCGTAAATGAACCGTTTTCGAGATACAGGGTGTCAAAAAAAAAATTCCAGTGTTTTAGCGAACGGTTTGAGATATAGAACTCAGCTTTTGTACATTTATTACTATTAATATTTGCTACGTATTTAGCACGAAATCAAATTTTTCTCACATGCTATTCACTTTTTTTTGACACCCTGTATCTCGAAAACGGTTCATTTACGGACCTATGTTTATTAAAACTTTTTTACTTGTTTTCGTTCGCACTATATACCCCTTAAATATTTAAACGTTTTTTTAACACCCTGTATACATAATTCAAAAGAGTATGTTTACACTGTACTGTTCATACTGTACTGGATCACTCGTAAATCTATAGAGGACATGTTATAAACGGGCACGTTACCTCCTAACTAATAAACAAGCATGCTTTTTCCACAGGCATGTGAAATCCCGCTTTAAAAGAATCGTTTTTTTTTTCGTGGAAATTTTGATTAGAAATACCAACCTTTTTTAGATGAAGATCGTCTAATGACATTCCTAAGAGGCTGTAAATTCTCATTGGAAAAGACCAAACGTAAATTGGACATGTACTTTACGATGCGTACAGCTTGTCCCGAATTCTTCTCAAATCGGGACATTACTAGGCCAGAATTGCAGCATGTAGCCAGCTTAGGGTAAGTAATAACAAATCAATTGTTAATAAAGTTTTCCTAATAACAATTTGTTTCCAGTCAAGTACCACCGTTGCCAGGTTTAACTCCAGACGGTAAACGAATTGTCGTGATGCGTGGCAAAAGCAAAGACTTCGAGACTCCGCCCTTAGGAGACG
>JABRWK010000180.1:59353-102401 GCA_013372445.1 Hypothenemus hampei | reverse complement strand
TTATTACTATTAATATTTGCTACGTATTTAGCACGAAATCAAATTTTTCTCACATGCTATTCACTTTTTTTTGACACCCTGTATCTCGAAAACGGTTCATTTACGGACCTATGTTTATTAAAACTTTTTTACTTGTTTTCGTTCGCACTATATACCCCTTAAATATTTAAACGTTTTTTTAACACCCTGTATACATAATTCAAAAGAGTATGTTTACACTGTACTGTTCATACTGTACTGGATCACTCGTAAATCTATAGAGGACATGTTATAAACGGGCACGTTACCTCCTAACTAATAAACAAGCATGCTTTTTCCACAGGCATGTGAAATCCCGCTTTAAAAGAATCGTTTTTTTTCGTGGAAATTTTGATTAGAAATACCAACCTTTTTTAGATGAAGATCGTCTAATGACATTCCTAAGAGGCTGTAAATTCTCATTGGAAAAGACCAAACGTAAATTGGACATGTACTTTACGATGCGTACAGCTTGTCCCGAATTCTTCTCAAATCGGGACATTACTAGGCCAGAATTGCAGCATGTAGCCAGCTTAGGGTAAGTAATAACAAATCAATTGTTAATAAAGTTTTCCTAATAACAATTTGTTTCCAGTCAAGTACCACCGTTGCCAGGTTTAACTCCAGACGGTAAACGAATTGTCGTGATGCGTGGCAAAAGCAAAGACTTCGAGACTCCGCCCTTAGGAGACGTGGCCAAATTGGTGTTAATGATTGGGGATGTGCGATTAGCCGCAGAGGAAACAGGTGTGGCAGGTGACGTGTACATTTTGGATGCCAGCGTTGTCAGTCCTATTCATTTTTCCAAAGTATCACCGTCAATGGCCAAGAAATTTTTAGTTTGCGTTCAGGTAATATTACACTTACAACTTATAATGACATATAATTAAATTTATTTAAAAAAAAAGGAAGCTTATCCGGTGAAGTTAAAGGAAGTTCATGTGGTGAACGTGTCACCTCTTGTAGACAAAATTGTGCAATTCGTAAAGCCGTTTCTAAAAGAAAAAATTAAAAATCGGATCCATTTGCACTCCACTTTTGAGAGTTTACATCAGATGGTGCCCAAAGATATCTTACCAGAGGAATATGGAGGAACTGCAGGAAAAATACAAGATTTCCATGGTAAAATAAACTTGTATTTTGAACTTTTTTGATTATTATATTAATGTAATATTTCTGTTTAATTTCCAGACGCTTGGATGAAAAAGTTAGAAGAGTATAGACCATGGTTCGAATATCAAGAGAACATCAAGGCAGATGAGTCTAAACGTCCGGGAAAGCCTACTAATTATGATGACCTCTTTGGCATTGACGGCAGTTTTAGACAATTGACCATCGATTAACTTCCAGGGATAACTAGATCAATTGATGTATATTTTTTTGTTTTCACCATTTTGTATATAAGACTCAGTTTCTTGGCAATATCGTTAGGAAAACTTTTTTTTATAATTTTGCATCACCATAATGTCAAAAAAAAACGAATATATATTTTGAATAATCAGTCTTTATTCTAACCTAGTTAATTCAAATTTTCATAACAACTGACCACATTTATCACAAAAGGCGTCCTGCAAACATTTATTTCCACATTTAGGACAAAATTCTGGTGAGAACTTCGAACCAGATGCCAATTTTAGATCAATGCTTCCTACAGGCATTAAAGAGATTTCATCAGTACCCTGACAGATTTCCATATTGTTATTTGAAGTGTCCTTCAATTTATTCTGGATTAAAGTTGCTTCTTTAGGACTAACCATGGCCAAAAGTATAGTAATCAAATCGTCCAAATCGTGTTTCATTGGTCGCTCATTTGTTTGATTAAATGGTGAAGGAGCTCTGAATGTTTTCAATGCTTCCTTGATTATTTCCACGTGATGAATTTTAGGATTATTGTTTTCTTCATCAACTGTTTTAATTGTTTCAACTGTTGATCGACTTTTTAGAAAGTTATTCGGATTTTTTACTAAAAAATTTAATAGTTAGTTATACATCAATCATCTTCCGTTTCTGTGACTTACCAATATGCACTGTTGTCAAATCATCTTTTTTCAGGGGACGGCCTTTGAAAAACACTTGATGCAGCCTGTCACCGTCTTGTGGGAAAAACTCTGGATGTCTCCAGAAATACTCTTTCAATTGTGGAGCTAGAAAATGAGGTTCGGGAGGGTAACTACCGAAATAATAATTTGGAAATGAGTACGGCACTGGTGGTGGATATGGGTGATAAAATTGTGGATGAGAAAAATATCTCTGAGGAGGATAGAACATATTATGATGATCTCTTTCAGCTAAATGTCTGCATTGAGGAGGAATTTTCGTAATTTGATTCATTCCTTGGAGATCGTCACCTCCAAATCTCACTAGAACTTGAGCATTGGCCACATTGGAACCTGTTTTTGAATTCGTTTCAGATGATGGAGATGATCCTGTGGATAGTGGTGGTTCTGATGAGGAGTCAAATAGGCCACTACGTTCTACAATCTCGAAATGATCAAAGTTTACTTTTGACATATCTTTGGGGGTACGAAAAATTTTTCTAAATTGCACTGGGTGTTAAAAGATTTGACCTAAAATGGAAAATTTTTAGATATATTTACTGGAAATCAAAAAAATAAAAATATTACCTGGGCACATAATAAAGCGATTGCTAGTACGGGTACGGGGCGATTCATGATTGGCAACTACACCAGCGCAATTGACGTTCCCCAAATTTATAATTCATGAGTATTGTTTGTTTAAGTTTTTTCAAATAATAATATTTACGTCCGATTTAATAACTTTATCAAGTGACAATGGCATTGCTGACCGTGACTTGTTTCAATGTTCTGCTATTTCTTTGAACTTTTCTCCATTCCTCAATATTTCCGCATCGTTTACAGTCAAAAATCATTTCCGTAAATCAAGGGGAATTAGCCATAATACAAAATCAATTTTAATATTGTGATATTGGATTTTCATTATTTCCAATGTTTTCCGTTCAATACTTCCATCATTGAGTGTAGTGGAGTAACCGATAAAATGTAATTTACTGCTAATCGTTGCCGCTTATACTCAAAATTACAACTAGGTCATTCTATAATTTTCTTCAATTTTAAAACCTAAAAGCTCTCTTTGTAAAGCAAGCCACACCTGTTTAGTAGATTTTTTATTTCTTTTTTAATTCCTTAAGTTTCCTGGCCTATTTTATATACGTAAATACATGGCCATGTATCAATTAGATCAGTTTTATGAACTATTATACCACAATAGAAAACTAAGAAATGATTTAAATATAAAATTTATTAAAAAAAATATGTACAAAGTTTATCTAAAACTACGCGCTCTTAACTTTAAAATATTTTCTTTCCGTTTTTCCAACATCTCTTGTCTCCTCTTCTTGATTTCACTGAGAATATCTCTGCCAGGACCCGTAACTTTTCCGTCCACAGTTCCTCCGACATTCTTTAAAGCCTCGCCCAATTCTTCTTCGCATTCTTCGAATCTTTTCTGTAAATCGAACAATATCTTCAATTCTTTCTTCACCTTCTGAGGCTGTCTGAAGGTCAATTTCCTGTTCATATCTTTAATAGTTTGACCTTCAAGCTTGCAGAGATTTTTCAATTCCCACAGCAGTTTGGCGACTCCTTGAAAGTGCTCCGAATTTTCCTCATCAGTTTTCATTAGTAATTTCTTCAATTTATTTAGAGTTTCGATGGTTTTTTGTGCTTCAACATCTCTGTCTTGTGCAAGTTTTTTCACTAAATCATTGCGGGTCTTTGCATGGATGAAATTTAATTCTGAAAGGAAATCTACATATTTTATTTCTTTTTTTGTGTTAAATGGAGTCTTCATTTGAAGATTTTGATCTGAGTACTCAACAACACTCGTAATAAGACACTGAAGTTTTTGTAAACGTATTAAAGAGTGCACCAATTGTTTCCTGACAAATTCATTGTCAATTTTCGTTAACTTTTCTGCAATGTTCCTGACGCTCTCGTCTTTTATTTGTTGCAGATCTTTAATCTTGCTCAATAGATCTACTTTAGAGTGTAAATCGTCCACTTTATCCTGCATCAAGGTCCTCTTCCAATCCTGTTCAATAGACGATTTAATTTGCTGCACTTTTAAAAGATTTTCAAATATCTTATCATATTCTTCTGCATTCAAATGCACTAGTTGGTCAATTTCTTCTAACAATGCTGAAATGCGATCTTTGATGATTTTTTTGGGCATCATCAGCTCATTAGGTTGAGCATGTCCAACGATTTCTGAATCTTCTTTTGCTCTTGTAATCAAAGCGGTTATTTTATCTCCGGCGTTTTCTTCAGAAGAGTAAACTATTGGTTCAGAATGTTTCTTTTTTTTACGAAGATTTAGTAACATTGGTCGCTTAAATCCGTCCTGTTCTATAAATGGAAGGCCCTTATTATCGATTATAATTCGTGGTTGAACTTTTTTGATTACAGCTTTCTTCTTGTGTTCGTAGTCTTCTAGATCATCTTCTGGGGGTTGCCAGCCCTGAAAGAATTCTGTAACTTTATTGTAATAATCTTGCAGTGGTCTTAGGAAGCTGAATTTATCGTCCATCTTTTGAGCAACATAATCTTCAATTTCTTCATGGGCTTGGTCATCATCAACTATTTTAATGATATAACGTTTTTTTCTGGCGTGATTCTCTGAAGGTTTCCGAAAATTTCTCATGCTTTTTACATCTCGTTTGTGCCTGATTTGCTGTATAATTTTTGGATTCACATTATCGAAATCGCCTATAATATTGCTGGCCAGATGCAGGCAATGTTTCTGGAAATTCTGCCCAAAATCTTTCAAATACTTTTTGGCAACATACACCATTTTGGGTAATGAGGTCAGGACTGGATTAGAGCTCTTGGAACCTTGTAATTGTTTCAGAAAATGCATGGGCGCTGTCAGTAACATGTGAATTGGACTCTGAGGAACAACGGGTTGATTTTTACGTTGTAAATTTGCCTTTAGTTCTTGCAGTTTTTTCTCCTTATCCAGTTTCTTATGATAAGCATCCAGTTCATCGCGGACCGCTTTCTGGATCACATTCTTTCCGACAAGAACGTCAGGACCTTTAGTGGGCAACCAGGAAATAGGTTTTCGTCGTCCTACTATAGGGGATAGTGGTCTAGGAGCCTGGTGCAAAACGTCTTCTTCCATGGAATCTTCATACTCTGAAGAGATTCTTTGATTCATTGGTAACCAACGAAATGGTGAACGTTGTCCCACTACAAGTGATGGTTCTTCAGATCCGTGTTGAGCTAAAACTTCTTCAGAGTACTTTAACGAATCCTCATCTTCACTAGATTCTGCACTCACAAAGTCCACTTTGTAACTGGGAGGCAAGTCACGCAATTCATCACTTCCAAAAATAATAGTACGTTTCTGTCTTCTAGGTTTCATTAAACTTCTCATGAAAGTAGTTGCTTGATCTTCTAGATTCCTATTGAATGGATTGTTGTTCAATTTTTTTAATTTTTTTAGCAAAGTTGTCTCTGAGGAAGACTTTTTAGCAAAATTCCCTTGTCGTTGAGTAAACGGAACGGTTGTTGTAAATTTAAGTTTGGTAATAGTAGGCGATTGTTTTTTGAAGTTTATTTGTCTCCTGTTGTCCAATTGTCTTGTTGTTGGATGTTTCAAATCGTGGATCTTGTGACTTGAAGGTTTTCGGGTTCTCATTAAAGCATTGTAGCCGTAATTGTTCGTAGACAAGTCGCGTCTACGTCTTACACAAGGAATTGGCGATTGGGAACACTGTTGGCAATCACATGTTGTGGGAATAGTGTCTCTATTTGGCTCTGAAAAACTTTCATTTATAATCTAGAAGAAATCGCGGTGATCTCTTACCTGAACAATGACATTTTTGGGGTGGCACTAAAATCCTGTCAGTCCAATAAAATAAGTTCGGAAGCGGCTTTGTTGGTTTGGGCGTTCCTGGTTGTGGTATTTGTATTAATGGTGTGTACTGTTGACCGGTACAGTAAGAATGGGTGCTTTCCTATTAAAAACAAAACACTTATTCAATAGTGTCTCTGATTTTCATTTCGAAAAAGGTACCTTGCAAGGACACTGGTTACATACAAAAGAAGAAGTACAACTGCATAAAGTTGGTCTCTTGAATATAACTTTGATAGGAATTTTGGGACCTTGAACGTCTACAGCATCCAAATGCTTGGAGCACTAAAAAATCATGATTTAATAAAACTTCAGTTTAGATTAGAACTCACCTTGAGGCATCCACAATTAGCTTTGACACTTGACAACTGATATATTATCACCAATGCCAGAAAAGCGTAAAGACAGTGGTTGTTTTGATTCATTTTTCTCTTAAAACGACTGTCTATTTCTCTATGAAAATTGACTTATATTTATAGATTTGTTATAATATTTTTGTTATTAATATGTACGTGGTTTGTATATTGAATTTTTAGGGTCGTAGACATGCTTTGTTAATTTCCTTGTTTACTTTTAATGTGGTGTAAGTTCTACAGATGTTGATCAAGTTTCAAAACTATTTGAAATACTACTCGAGGGAAGAGCAAAATTTCTCTTTGAGATTGCTTATTTCTATCCTTGGTTTGCAAAGGAGTCAAGAAAAGAGTATTTAAATAAACAAGGCATTCCAATGACCTACACAGTGGTCTGACCTTAAGAAAAAACGTGTCAAAACAAATACAACTATAAAACCAGCCGGTCAACGATTATTCAAAATTTTCTAGTGAATCAAACAATGAATTCTGCTGTGCTATTACAATTTTTATGCATTTTTTCAATAGTTTATGCCGAACCGAATCGTCCTGTCTTGCTATTAAAATCGACAAAACGGATGCATATTAACAAAGGGCCATATGGTTACCGGTAAGAGATAAAATTTTTGATAAAATCCTAATAAAAAATTTAAAAATGGTAGAAAACATATTATTGTGAAGCCATGTTCTAATTCTCAACCAGTTTATGCACCGAATCCAGCACTCATGGCTGAAGCTGTAGCTGAGGCTGCTCATGCATTTGCTCAAACCCAATTCTCTAAACAAGTAAGTAAGAGAATTTCAATTTTTAGCTGAAAGTGTATGTTTGGTTGTCCGGTATTTTTAAGGGGATTCTTCAAAGACCTATAGATTTAACCAAAATCCCTCGACAATGTTCCATGAATCTTGCAGACCCTGTATCCGTTGCTCTTGCCTACAAACAGGCACAAATATCGAATTTAAATGAAGATAAACTTTTTTATGGATTTAGGAAACTTCCGGACGAAATACATCGGCCAGTGTATGAAGTAAGCTAATGACAATCGAATGTAATATTTTGAAATATGATAAATTCTTACATAGCCGCCAAGAAATATATTTCCTGAGGAAAGCCTTTATACCATTAATGGACCAGTTGTTGAGTTAAAACCTGTGGAAGCCGCTAAGAAAACTGTTGATAATCTGTCAGAGGAAGCTGCTGAGGAACTCCTGGATCTAGCAGCTTCGGAGGAAGCTTCAAAAATGCCGTCCATTAAGCAACCGTGTTTAAGTGATCTTGGATTTGTTCCCACAAAGAGTAAATTTGAAGGGTAAAAATTAAGATTATAAGTTTCTAACTTCTAATTCTACAGGTTCTTCTACCAAATTCATTGACATTCCTACAGTAATCCATGAAAATGTAGATGAATGAAGACACTTTGTAACTAGAAATTTATAATAAAAAGTATAAAATTATAAATAGATAATATAAATATAAAACCAACAATGTTGATTGTAGCAACTACAAAAATAATTATTAAATAAATAAGGATTTTCACCATATTAGAGTTGTCAGTAGCGTTTTCTTATGAGATAAGGCCTGCGGTTCACAACAGGAATTTCCTGCCGATATGATGGCAATTGTGCCAAGAACTCCTCAACTTTTTCCGCAATTCGTTTACGTTTTTCGCTTGCTTTTTCAATACGATTTCTTGAAATTTTTGAAGACGTGTAACCAGTGTTCAGCATCCGATGCAGGAAACTTACAAATGGGTCTTCAACGTTTTTCTTCCTGTTTAAAATTGTAAAAATAAGTACCCGCATTTGTAAAAAGAGAAAACGTTACCGGGCTTTATCTATATCTGCATGACTTTCAAATGAAGCCTCGAAAGAGTCGATTTCCCGGGACGTTTCACCATTTGTTTGTAGCTTAAATTCGATTTTTGTTAAAAAAAAAGGAAAATTTTAAGGTACCTATCCTTACCAAGAGGCTAACACTAAACACTGCAATGTAAACCAACCACACAAGGTTCATTTTTCAATAAAGTTACTGTTAAATAGGTATCCAATTAAACGATTATTCGTAATTTTACCATTTAACTATGAAGCAATTTCGCTTTACAACCGTTGAAAAAGTGCTTGACATGGCTTTTTTCCAAGTATTTAATGCAATTGTTTATTTTCGTTTAATAAAGGTTCCACAATTAAATGTCAGTGTCGTAATTGATAAATAATCAAAATCACAAGAAAGAAATAGGGGTATCTTTAAGTAGCTCCTGACTCCACAGAAATGGTGTTAGAAATAATTTATGGACATTGTAGACACTAATAGGACACACGTGGAAGAGAACGAAAGCTTAACAACGTAAATATTATGAAAAGTAGCTGAAATGGTCTTTCGCAAATCATTAAAATTTTCAGCTGAAAAATGACGATTTAAGCTTTAAAATGAAAATCTGCTTTTTGTTTTCCAGATATTAACAAACAAATCATTATTCGTTACATCTATTTATTAGCTTACGTCGTCTCTATGATTCAATGGTTGTGAATTGGTGATGACTTAATATTCGAGAAATTGGAGGCAGTTATTCACTGGAAGATTGGCAAGTAATATATGAAACAAACATTGAAATCAATGCATTGTATCAAAAGTTGCATCAATCAGTGGCACTTCCGAAAAAATCGCATCTCTACAAACTACAGATTAACCATAAAACAATTTTGAACCATTTACAACTTGCTTCAGGTAAAATTAAGTCCAATGTTTAGATGCCTGAAGGATGTCGTATAAGAAATTGAATAATACGAATTTTCGTCTGCGGATCCATTTTGAAACTCAACAAAATCGATTTTTAAAGCAATTTATTACTATCGATAAGAAATGCACCACCTATGAGAATATCATTTGTAGAAATTTATGGTTGAAAATGACAATAGTTATGACAGAAAGTTAGGCTTGGTAGCAAAAAAGATGATGTTGAATATTTCCTGGATAGGAGAGGAATGGACATATGGTCCAGACTTTGTACCATATTTATTTCGATCGATACAAAACTTTATTGTTGGTGTAAAGTTAGCTTCAATAAAGTTTTATGATAATGAACCTAGTTATCTGTTTCAAACAGGAATTTCAGAAGTTTTAAAGCTTGATTTAATCTAGAAACTGTGAGAAAGTCATGGAAAATTTTGCCATTTTCTTTTATTTATCTTATAAACGATTAAATTTAAATATCAATTGTCAAACAAATAAGAAGAATTTTTTTGTTTAGAATATACATGAATTTAGAATGATAACAAGAATTTATCAATTTTACAAAGACTGAACTATAGACCGATCTCATCATACAGAATGATAACTAAAGAGACTTTTGACCCCCTGTTTAAGTACCATCAATGAAAAAACTATAGAGTTTATTAGGCATATATTAAATCCCTTTTTTCATATACAATTCATTCTCTTAGAAATGTTTGTAAAAACATCCAAGGAATTCTTTGAATCTAAATGTAGTGCTCATCGAATAGAATAAAGTATGTGGGAAAGAAGTGGTGAGAAACTTTCATTAAGTAGTGATAAAAATAATATAAAACGTCAGTAGGACAGTTGACATTATCAGTACCATTCGAGCGTGATCAATCAACAGCACCATGGTTGCAAAATTGTCATTGGTTTTCTTAGTGTTCTTCGTGTTTTTCCAAGTAAATTAGCATCTCAAAAAATAAATAAATATCTATTTGGCTTTTTATTACAGACATTTAATGCAAGCATTGTGCGCAGAGATACGTCTACTACAGAAAAAAACGATTTGGAAGATGCTCTGAATTCCATCAAACAGGGTCTGGATGAATTCGTATCGAAAATTCAGGTGAGTCATATATATATTTTTTAAAGAAAGTTAGAAAAATTATGAAATATATTTCAGACTAGTGAGATGTTCCAGAATGCTACAAAATTATTCGATGAATTTGGTCAGAAAGTGAAACAACATGGCGACGAGTTGGTGCAAAAGTTCAAGAACAGCACTAGCAGCAGCACGACTAGATAAGAAAATTTTGTTTGATATTGGTTATTTTATGCAATAAAATTTCTTAATATTTTGACTGTCAGGACCTTTTATTCCGATATACAACTCTACTAAAACAAGAATTCAATCCCATACATTTAAATGCACATACACTGTGTTCTATCGAAAATGGAACAAGCCTTTTTCCTCACAAACAAATAAATTAATAAAAATGCTGAAATACGTCAATTTTAATTTTAAGATAAAAACATTTTTAAATGCTTACCTCTTGAAAGAAAAGTTAAATGACACTCACTATTGATGGTGAAACTCACCCCCTAAAGTTTTAATGGAACCTGGAGTTGAGTGACATACCGTTTTTAAACGCTCAAATTGGCCGAAATTTTAAAATCGTAGTCGGCAATAAAATTTGTAAACTTAACCTTTTGATTTTCATTTGTTGACAATACCAATCGTATTGTGTTAAGATTATTTTATTATGATGCGGTCAAATAAATCCAGATATGCTAAGTAATGTTCGAGAGAGTTTTTAACAAATCCTCTATTGGTGCATGGAGTGTGGAGAGTTCCATTTGAAGCATTTTCTAAATTAACCCATTAGTGCCTAGCATACTCATTTAAGTACAACTAAAAGAAGGCATACCAGGGCATTTACATGATTGTAAAAGGTTCCGACATGAGTTCTTTCAGCTCTACTCAAATGCTGGGTTCTAATGGATTAACTTTTGAGGAACCATTTAAAGTAGATAATAGAAAATCAACAAACAATAAACAAATTTTAAAAAATTCAAACAGAATTAAATAAGTTTTAAAACGATGTGTCACTCAATTTCAGATTTCATTTAAACTTTAAGAGGTGAATTCCTGTGGGTTGTGGATAATCTGGAAAACATTTAAAAATGTTTCTCCCTTTGAAAGTAACCTTGACATGTATCAACATTTTTTTAAATTTATCTGTGATAAATAAAGTTTGTTTTGTTTTCGATGGGACACTCTGTATGTTCAAACAATTAAAATATATAAAAATTAAATAATTGTGCCCTTGATATCCTAAATTAATATTCATATAAAAAATGTGAATAGTTGAATATTTCAAATTTTTGGACACGTGCGTAGATAGTTCTAGTAAATAAACGATAATAACATAGTAGGAAAAAATTTATTTTTCATTAATTTTCTTAATTTCTAAAATAATCAGTCATCAATTGATTAAAATCTGTTGGATTTTTATTGTTTAGACGTATTCTTGTCCAGTTCCGTTTTCAAGTTTTTGCTCAATTCGACCACTTGATCTAAGAGACTTCTGGCCACCTTGGTGAGGTTGTCTTTCAATTCTGAAAAAATTAGAATTTAATATTGGATGGATTTTTATTTCCTCTAAGATTAGCTATTTGTTTCAATGAATATTTGATCACTGTTGTTATTGTGTTAATGGAATATTTTCCTTACAAACATGACCGATTTTGTGCACTATTTTATCGCTAATTTTCTTATTATTTAATAATAATGACCATATAGACTTACTGGTAGCTTCAGGTTCGGCTGCTTTAGCCAATCTTTCAGCTTCATTAATGGCTTTCTGAAGACCTTCATCTAAATTGCCTTTGATTTCCTTCGCTTTTTTCACTGCATCTTCCCCGACAGCGTTTTGCAACTTTGTAGCAGTATTTGACAAATTCTCTTTGATCTTATTAATGACATTTTCTACTTCACCTTTATGGTCTTGCGCCTAAACCAATCAAAAGAAAAATTAGTAGTAGGATTTGGTAAGGATGTTTTAGAACGCTGTTACCTGTTTGTTCAAATTGTCAACGACCTCTTTAACTTTACTGGCTAGATCTTGGGAGGCTTCTGTCAAGGTATCGGATACTTTTTTCGAATCGGGTAGGTTACCTTCAATCACTTGGCTCACATTCTGGACTATTTGACGAGCATTCACGGCCAATTGGTCGATATCGGTTTTTTCCTCTGTTTTTGGTCGTGGTTTTGCCAATACACCCTTAATAAGGAAATCATTTTGTTTAATGAAAAATGATTGCTAAGCAATAAAAGGTTTGATTATGCATTCCGGCATAAAGCCGACATAAAAATAATTATTAATGCTAAACACGACCTATTAGTCTAGTTAGGACTATCAATATTGTTACAAACGTAATAAACGATGTACTGAAGAAAAAAAACAAACGAACATCTTAAGTTTTTTTATTAAAAAAAAATGAAAAATAAGTGTTACCTGTAGGGCAATAAAAGCGATCAACGATACCACGATTTTTCCATAAACCATTTTGTCACGATCACAAAAAAAAGTCACAAAAAACAGTAGTGTTAAGCTAAAAAGACTGTGCTTGACTGAGGTTCCAGCGTGGTACCAGGCCGGCTTTTATACACGTGAATTTATTATTTGTCTCTATTGCTCGTTATTTTCTTGTGTTTAGACCCTTTGGCCTTTTGTCAGATAAGAGAGAATCCGTTTAGACAGACATCCGTGCACAGGGGTGGATTTATAGTATATTTAAATCCAAGAGTCACAGGGTAATAAAAAAATATCACTTGGTGCTCACGATTGCTGAATGAATTCTACATCTCTATTCCTCAATTTTCAGAAGCAAACAAATCGAAAACACAAACAAATTATTGATTTAATAAATGATTTTGATAAAAATGCTATTAGGAGGAAAGTACACTCCTGAACAAAAAAACTCGAACATAAATACCCTTCAAATTGAATCTTAAATAGTTTTTTGAGTTTTACTTCGATTTTAATCGTTTTTTTTACAAATTGTAGGCGTTTTCATCGTAATCATTACTGGTTATCGATTTTGCAAAAAGGTTCAATTACCTACCTATTTTATGGTTATCTATGGTGAAACCTAAAGTGTTGCCTTAAATTTCGGAATACCATGTGAAAGAATTTAACGACACAATGAGATATCTTTCTACGCAATTTTTAAGCCTCATGTTTCCTTAACCTTTGGACTACAACATGAAACGCCAGGAGATGGATTACAATGTCAGGTCTTTTTGACTCAACTCACTTTTTAGGTAAAATTAGTCATTTTCAATATTTAGATAACAACGAAGGTCAATTTATTCGAAAAACAAAACAAACAAAAATAAATAAAAATAAAAATTTTTATAAAGTTCAAAAAAAAACTAGGTAATTTCAAAAATACAATATCCCAAAGAATAAAATGTAATGAAATTCATGTCGCTAATTTGTCGCACTTTTTAGTCCGTAGGTTAACATTTCTTTTTTGATACATACCAACATATCCATTCTGAAAGGAGTCACAAGTTTTTAAACAGAGCCACGAAATTTACATGAAAAATTACATTTTAATAAAGTAACCCATGTTTAAGTTGTTTTTTATCAGAGATGTCAGTATAGTTTCATTTAACATAAAGTTTTTATTAATATGCGACCAGAAAATGTTGCGTGAATTGTTGCATTGAATGACGATGATCGTCATATGTGTTGTATTGCAAATGTCTTGGATAGAAGCAGGAGAAAATTTCACTACCAGGTACTCCCATAATACAAAATATAAAGTTTTCTTAGTACAAGATGCAATCAGTCGTTTTTGTCAGACTGGTGAGTACACGCAAATTACCAACCAGCGAAATGATCATTTTAATAATCTTTCTACTTAAGGAAACCGCAGAATACTATCTATGAGTATCAGATGTCGATTTCAAATGTACGTGGCTTAATAATCTTTGAACGAACCATCCGCCGCAGATTACTTTAACAGGGCTTAATATCAAGAAGATTAGCTGTTTGTCCAGATTTACTTGATGTGCATCATATTAAACAACTAAATTTTGTACGTGAACATGGAAACTGGAATAAAGAAGAGTGGACATCCATGTTATTCACGTTGTACGTTAAAGTGCTTAGTAACGATGATCCAGTCTTGCCAAATTTTAAGGGAATGATATTTTACAAATGATTAAAGTCAGTAAATTTAAAATATTGAAAGGTGCGATAGAAACAATATACCATAGTCTGCTTTTAACTCTGACGTTGTTAAAGACTACTTCTGTTCAACACTAGTGAAACGGATTGGAAACCGGAGAATAATTTGACAATTTGATCATGACGAGTTTAGCCCATACACCACAGTTTTTTGGTCTGAGCGTTCCAACCGACTTGCTCATGGGTTAAAACAGTTAAAAAAGAACGATCTCTATGACGGCCTTTAGATATGAAATGTGTCAAAAAATGTCACGTCGGCTATTATTTTTATTTTTTGTTGGAAAAGCTCGAATTTAATTTCCTTAATTTCATTTTTGAAATCCCCAACAAGTAAATATTGACTCCCCTAAAAACTTAATGAAAGCCTAAATGTAATTAATAAAATTAAATTCACATTATCACTAATTACTTTTTCCCAAAACGCTTGAATAAAAATAAAATAAGCTTCGACATGACTCTTTTCATTATTTTTTGTTTTGGCTTTTATAACGTCATGGCCAAAAGCTCAGAAACAGATTATACTAGACCGAAATAAAATTGTGATTCGGAGAAAGGACTATTTAAAGAAGATAAAGTCTTTTGGAATGAAAACAGACAAATACAAATACCAGTAGGTAAGGTAAAANGCGACCAAAATAAGTTGATTTATTTTGGTTTACCCTAGTGCCAAAATCGAAAATAATGAAGATACAGCGCGTCAAAGTTGAAAAATTCACCACTTTTTGTTTAACCCCCCTAACAGGATCGTATTAACAAAATATAAAATTTTCTTAATACTATCCTGTTAATGCCGTTCACGTGTATGCATCGTGTTTTTTTTTAACTCTGTGACTCTTGGATTTGAACATACTATAGTTAGAATTAGCTCGATTTTAAGAGAAATACTTTTATTAATTTTCAACATTCTAAATACAGTACTGTCTACGTTGTTTTAGACCTTTTTAAAGGGTTCATAATTTAATGTTACAATGGACTTGCCTGATACATAAAGTGGTCTTATCTTTATGACTAAAATTCCTTTTTTCCATTATTTTGTCAAATTCAGTGAAAGAAAATGTTCTTTTGTTTAGATTATCGTAGTTTTTTTCAAAAGTAGACTAATTCGTACAGGTAACGAGGGTCTCATAACTGAACACGGGTAACTTGATAATAAGGACCGAGTTAAATGTTAGTAATATGGGTTGAGGGTAATTTATTTGACAGACGGTCTGGTAGATAAGATCAAGTGGCCCCTTTTATGGACCATTATTTTTTTATCGAGGAAAAGTTTGAGTCATAAATAATAGTTCACGAGCTATTAGGGTGTGACTGATATAAATTTTTATTATTTTTTCGGGTGCTTACAGTATATAATAAATAATAAATTACATGTATAATGTTGGAAAACGTACATAATAGTATTTACATTGAAATATCAGTAGTAAATTAAAGGAACTAATAAAAGAAAAATTAGTGCTAAACATGACACTAACATGACATTAACATTATGACACTAAATAATTTATTTAAATTAATTATCTTTTCCAAATGCCGAGCCCATCCCATTGTCTGCTCACTCTCTGGCTCGTTTGGGGCTGATTGTAAAAATAAGATGGCGGCGAAAGCCATCTTGCTTTAATCAAATCAGATCCCTTTTCCGCAATCATTATTGCGGGTGCATTCGTATTTCCCGATGTTACACGTGGCATGATACTTGCATCAATAACACGCAATCTATCGACACCATGGACTCGTAAATCTGGATCAACTACCGCCAGTGGATCGGTTTTAGGTCCCATTTTACAACTACCAGCTTGATGGTTTTCTGGACCAGTTTGTCTACGTACCGCACATTCCCAGTATTTATCGGAACCGAATGTTAAGCTTTCACAACCGGCCACTGGAGTTTTGTCCAATTGGAATCCATACCGTCTTAAAGCTATTTAAAACATATATTTTAATAAAGTGATCTTAAAAGTGATAAGCAACTACCTTTCGTTTCAGCCAATCGTAAAGCGAATCGTATCCCTTCCACAAGCACTTTTACATCATCTGGATGCGTCAAGTAATTGGCGAATATCATTGGATGATTCATAGGATTATTATCTCTCAAACGTATTTCCCCTCTGGATTTCGGATGTAAAACGGTGGGAATAATTTGGATTTGTCTTGTGCCATTATCAACACGTTCACCTACCATTCCAGTACGTGCACAATTCGCGAGGAATCCTCCAAAAAAAAATTGTAAATCTGGATGGTCCAGATTTGGATCGTTATATTTTGAATTTATGAATCCTGTGACCTCAGAAATTCCTAAAATTCGAATATGAACAGTTTTGCACGATTAAAGATATGAGAAATACCTGTTCCGCTCATGAGTCCGTCCCTGAATAGTAAATATTCCATAGCGGTGGCCCAATTCAGTGGCGCAGTGTTCGTATCATTAATATGAAAATTCACAAAATATGCCACGTGATTCTGTAAATTTTTCCCGACTCCTGGAAGGTCGTGAACCAATGGCACGTTGACTCGAGACAAATCGTTTTTTGGTCCTACTCCGGAAAGAAGAAGGATTTGAGGAGAATTAACCGCACCTACAATATGGTTAAAATTCTATTCATTAATGATTCATAAAAGACAATATTTGGGTACCTCCACTAACAATAATCTCTTTTGAAGCATAAATCACTTGCATAGTACCATCTTTCAAAACCTCTACACCGTATGCTTGTTTTGTTTGCGGCGATATTAATACTTTCGTGACAGTAGCATTCATCAAAATATCCAGATTTTTTCGATTTTTAAAAGGTCGAATGAACGCACGTGCAGTACTTAGTCGGGAACCATTACGGTTAGTTGTTTGCGCAATTGCGAATCCTGTATGGTAGATACCATTCACATCCCGGATTGGATGACCGAGTTCTTCGGCTGCTTTGATTATTGCCCTGGATAGCGGCGGGTGATAAGGGAATTGTGAGACTTGTAATAAACCACCTTCAGCATGGTATCCACGGTCCATTTTATCGCTTTGTTTGTTGTCCTCACTTTTTAAGGAAATATGGTAGTACCTCGTTATAAGTCCAACCTTTTTTAGAAAAAAATATTGGTAAAAGTACGAGAAAGTATGGGAAACGTACCATTGTTGCCTAATGATTCCCAATCATCATAATCCTTTCTAGAACCACGCATATACATCATGCCATTCATTACAGAGGTACCACCCATTACCTAGAAAAATTAATTAAAATATGTGTTCTACTAAATTGACTTCATTTTAAGTACTTTTCCTCTTGGCCAATAGCATCTTTGTCCATTTTCTCCAAGACAAGCTTGTTGTTCAGGTTCTGTTTGATATCCCCAATCGATGTCGGAACCGATAAAATTTAGAAACATAGATGGTACTTGAGTACCAGTCGGTTCATCATTACCTACAAAAAAAAATTTACAGCAAATGATGGGATCGAAAGTTGTTTGGCAAACCTGCTTCAACTAATAGAACGTTCCATTCGGGAATTTCCGAAAGACGGCTAGCGACAACTGCTCCAGCGCTACCCCCACCGACCACAACAAAGTCGTATTCTGGCAAGGTTTGTGTAGATTTTGGTCGACCACAAGGATCTTCCAAATCGCATTGAGATCTAAACGACACACGATAAATGATGATATTTCAACAGAAGTTTCATAANGTTGATGTTTATTAAATAATGACAGTTTTCTCATATTGTGCTTGCCATTGTCACTGGTTATTATTATTAAATCGGAAAGTTATAAATTATAAAAATGGAGTTTATTAAAGCAGAATATTCAGACATACTTTCTATTTATGGTTTTTGTGATGGTAATGCTTCAAAAAGTTGCCGAAAATACCAAAGGAGATTCATATTCATTGTCCAAGGAGTGACAATGACAAGCGCAATATGAGAAAACTGTCATTATTCAATAAACAACAACAAAAAATAATCACTTTACCTTACCTACTAGTATTTTTTAAGTACTATTTTAAAATTATGAATGAAACCTTCGTAGCTTAACATCTAGAAAACCAAGCCCGATAGAAAAAAATTGAATATCATGTTTTCTCCTTAAAATGCAATTCTGAAACTGATTCTCAATTTTTCGCATCCTATTATAAATTACCCTGTATACTATCTTGACGAAACGTCGATGTGGTAGACATACTAAACCTAACATTTAAGTAGACAATGCGGTGTCTTCGTCAAGACAAGCTTGCTCAGATGGCTTCTCCACTAGCTTAAATAACTCATCAGCAAAAGGGAAGAGATAAAAATCCAATTGAAATGATTTGGGCCAATGTAAAAAATTATGTTGGTGAAAGCAATAGGATCTTTAAGTATGCCGATGCTAGAAATATTTTTCATGACGCAAGTTCTAATATTATCCTCAACAAATGGAAAAATTCCATTTAACATGTGCAAAAAAACATATTGTTTGTATAAAGTGGATAATGTATTAGAAGAGTAAGTTGAACGATTTATAATGAATGTTGAGAGTGATGCATCTTCTGATGAGGCTGGATTAATATAAGATTTTTTTTAAATAGTGTATTTGTTACGGTCAGTGATGTAGGTAAATTGGTTATTGGCGACAAGGGCCGGACAATGTAAGTCAAAGCATATTAAACCATTTCCTACCTTGACCGGTCAATATGAACAATGCCTGGTTTTGCAACATTGCCCGTAACATATTTATAAAATTCAGGCTTTTTTTTACACTTCATCTCAACTCGACGGATTTCAATCTAGAAAAACCTGTACGAAAGATCTTCACAAAAATAGGAGAAGAATTGTCATCGACAAAAAGGAAATTTGGTAAATGTCTGAAGGAGCGAACAGCAAGAGATTTGTTAACTATTATGGAATGACATTTTTTTTCTTCGGAAATGGAAAGTGAAAAATGGTTTAGGTACAACCGGTCTTCCAAAAAAAAATATAGATCGAGTTTTCTGTCATGGCAGAAAATCTATCGTGTGTGGGAATACCAAACCGAGCTTGGGCATTACGCCGATATTTTGTACATTCGAAAGTAACAATAAAAGAGGACTCAAGTATTTAGTGGATTAGCCGTCGTTTTTTTGCTTCTTTCTAGTTTTTTTTTAACAAGAAAATCTGCTTTTAAGCCAATTAGTGCAAAAGGCGTCTCGAGCGGGTTAGATTCTGTCAGAAGGGAAGGAGGGAAGGGGGGGTTGCTCGATGGTCAAAGAGGCAACTGTGAGTTGACTTTTTTGAATCATTCAGAACAAAATTTAAGCCAGGAAACGCAAATCAGCCCACGTACCTCCAAGGTACATTCTGCATTTAATCTGTTGCAACAAACATACTACAGCCATACCATTGATAATCTCACACATCCACTTAAACTATCGATTAGTTAAAAACCCAAAAGGTCAAATTAATGTCTCATTGTCTGTATTTTCCTGATTTATCTCTTAACAATTGCTTTTTGTTACCAACAGTCAAAAAAATAGAAAGTATGGAGAGCAATTTTCAACATTTAAGAAGTTATAAAGGCCTCTAAAATGCATGTTTCTAAAATAGTCATTTCTAAGTGCAATAAATCCTTTCAGAAATGGTTCGAGCGGATACAAAATATACAGGGTGTTTCACAATTCCATCACGAAACGCTAACAGGTAATTCTACACCTAAAAATAATAGTAGTTTGTTATATAAACTATGCTCTAAAAATGCCGCGTTACAAAAATACAGGGTGTCAAAGTTGAAAAAATAAATCACGTTTCCTTTAATATCTTTCGATCGCTTCGAACGAATTTCACGAAATTTCGTACTTGGAGGTTATTTGGGATGAGGAATTCAAATATGTGGATGATTTAGTTGTATCTTCTAGGGGGCGCCACCAACAACGATTAGGACCCATTTAAACTACTACAACTTTTTTGTGTTACCCTGTATGTCATTTTAGATTAAAGAAATCTTTTTTCCCAACTTTTTTGCTTAAGAAAGGTATACCTTATTTAAGTCGCTAGAAGCAACGGTTTCTGATAAAAACTCATTTAAAGCTGATGATGCATGCAAGTTATCCAAAAGTAAAGACAGTTTTTTGCGTAAGTAACGGGTCATACTTCAACAGCGTGCTACTGCGACCAAAATAAGTTGATTTATTTTGGTTTACCCTAGTGCCAAAATCGAAAATAATGAAGATACAGCGCGTCAAAGTTGAAAAATTCACCACTTTTTGTTTAACCCCCCTAACAGGATCGTATTAACAAAATATAAAATTTTCTTAATACTATCCTGTTAATGCCGTTCACGTGTATGCATCGTGTTTTTTTTTAACTCTGTGACTCTTGGATTTGAACATACTATAGTTAGAATTAGCTCGATTTTAAGAGAAATACTTTTATTAATTTTCAACATTCTAAATACAGTACTGTCTACGTTGTTTTAGACCTTTTTAAAGGGTTCATAATTTAATGTTACAATGGACTTGCCTGATACATAAAGTGGTCTTATCTTTATGACTAAAATTCCTTTTTTCCATTATTTTGTCAAATTCAGTGAAAGAAAATGTTCTTTTGTTTAGATTATCGTAGTTTTTTTCAAAAGTAGACTAATTCGTACAGGTAACGAGGGTCTCATAACTGAACACGGGTAACTTGATAATAAGGACCGAGTTAAATGTTAGTAATATGGGTTGAGGGTAATTTATTTGACAGACGGTCTGGTAGATAAGATCAAGTGGCCCCTTTTATGGACCATTATTTTTTTATCGAGGAAAAGTTTGAGTCATAAATAATAGTTCACGAGCTATTAGGGTGTGACTGATATAAATTTTTATTATTTTTTCGGGTGCTTACAGTATATAATAAATAATAAATTACATGTATAATGTTGGAAAACGTACATAATAGTATTTACATTGAAATATCAGTAGTAAATTAAAGGAACTAATAAAAGAAAAATTAGTGCTAAACATGACACTAACATGACATTAACATTATGACACTAAATAATTTATTTAAATTAATTATCTTTTCCAAATGCCGAGCCCATCCCATTGTCTGCTCACTCTCTGGCTCGTTTGGGGCTGATTGTAAAAATAAGATGGCGGCGAAAGCCATCTTGCTTTAATCAAATCAGATCCCTTTTCCGCAATCATTATTGCGGGTGCATTCGTATTTCCCGATGTTACACGTGGCATGATACTTGCATCAATAACACGCAATCTATCGACACCATGGACTCGTAAATCTGGATCAACTACCGCCAGTGGATCGGTTTTAGGTCCCATTTTACAACTACCAGCTTGATGGTTTTCTGGACCAGTTTGTCTACGTACCGCACATTCCCAGTATTTATCGGAACCGAATGTTAAGCTTTCACAACCGGCCACTGGAGTTTTGTCCAATTGGAATCCATACCGTCTTAAAGCTATTTAAAACATATATTTTAATAAAGTGATCTTAAAAGTGATAAGCAACTACCTTTCGTTTCAGCCAATCGTAAAGCGAATCGTATCCCTTCCACAAGCACTTTTACATCATCTGGATGCGTCAAGTAATTGGCGAATATCATTGGATGATTCATAGGATTATTATCTCTCAAACGTATTTCCCCTCTGGATTTCGGATGTAAAACGGTGGGAATAATTTGGATTTGTCTTGTGCCATTATCAACACGTTCACCTACCATTCCAGTACGTGCACAATTCGCGAGGAATCCTCCAAAAAAAAATTGTAAATCTGGATGGTCCAGATTTGGATCGTTATATTTTGAATTTATGAATCCTGTGACCTCAGAAATTCCTAAAATTCGAATATGAACAGTTTTGCACGATTAAAGATATGAGAAATACCTGTTCCGCTCATGAGTCCGTCCCTGAATAGTAAATATTCCATAGCGGTGGCCCAATTCAGTGGCGCAGTGTTCGTATCATTAATATGAAAATTCACAAAATATGCCACGTGATTCTGTAAATTTTTCCCGACTCCTGGAAGGTCGTGAACCAATGGCACGTTGACTCGAGACAAATCGTTTTTTGGTCCTACTCCGGAAAGAAGAAGGATTTGAGGAGAATTAACCGCACCTACAATATGGTTAAAATTCTATTCATTAATGATTCATAAAAGACAATATTTGGGTACCTCCACTAACAATAATCTCTTTTGAAGCATAAATCACTTGCATAGTACCATCTTTCAAAACCTCTACACCGTATGCTTGTTTTGTTTGCGGCGATATTAATACTTTCGTGACAGTAGCATTCATCAAAATATCCAGATTTTTTCGATTTTTAAAAGGTCGAATGAACGCACGTGCAGTACTTAGTCGGGAACCATTACGGTTAGTTGTTTGCGCAATTGCGAATCCTGTATGGTAGATACCATTCACATCCCGGATTGGATGACCGAGTTCTTCGGCTGCTTTGATTATTGCCCTGGATAGCGGCGGGTGATAAGGGAATTGTGAGACTTGTAATAAACCACCTTCAGCATGGTATCCACGGTCCATTTTATCGCTTTGTTTGTTGTCCTCACTTTTAAGGAAATATGGTAGTACCTCGTTATAAGTCCAACCTTTTTTAGAAAAAAAATATTGGTAAAAGTACGAGAAAGTATGGGAAACGTACCATTGTTGCCTAATGATTCCCAATCATCATAATCCTTTCTAGAACCACGCATATACATCATGCCATTCATTACAGAGGTACCACCCATTACCTAGAAAAATTAATTAAAATATGTGTTCTACTAAATTGACTTCATTTTAAGTACTTTTCCTCTTGGCCAATAGCATCTTTGTCCATTTTCTCCAAGACAAGCTTGTTGTTCAGGTTCTGTTTGATATCCCCAATCGATGTCGGAACCGATAAAATTTAGAAACATAGATGGTACTTGAGTACCAGTCGGTTCATCATTACCTACAAAAAAAAATTTACAGCAAATGATGGGATCGAAAGTTGTTTGGCAAACCTGCTTCAACTAATAGAACGTTCCATTCGGGAATTTCCGAAAGACGGCTAGCGACAACTGCTCCAGCGCTACCCCCACCGACCACAACAAAGTCGTATTCTGGCAAGGTTTGTGTAGATTTTGGTCGACCACAAGGATCTTCCAAATCGCATTGAGATCTAAACGACACACGATAAATGATGATATTTCAACAGAAGTTTCATAAAACAAAAATTTTCGTATTGAGTACCTTAAAAACACCTCCAATAGACCCATAAATAGCATAAATGGTACACCACCACAAGTGGATGCCAAAGTAGGTCCTGGTTGGGTAACTGGACAATTGCAAGTAGGCATCGTTTTAAGCTAAAATTACATAAAAATATAGTACCTAAATGATTGCATAACTGAATCGTGATAAACTCTGTAAAGTTCATTTTTAATTAAGCCCGCCCGAAGGTTAGATGGATTTTCAAGTTTGAAAATGCTAAGATGGTCGTCAACGTCACAATTTGGGGCGGTGGGGTGAGGAGGCAATATTGCTAAACGATATTAATGGAGTGGAGGTCAAGTAAAGAGAGAATAATAAGCTCGATTTGGTTCAATAAATTAAATGTGTTTTTCGTTTATTGAAAAAACGGGGTTTCCGTATTTGTTTTAAACAATTTCAAAAAATGATTGTTAAACAATTGATTGTTGTGTAACAGGGTTGACTCTGAAAATAAAAGTAAATAGTGGTGGTTATAACATCAACACCCTCAGTTAAGAATGATTTTTCAAATTTCCTGTATGCTTATGTGGTTATCATAAGGGTGTTATTAAAGGTTGCAAAATTTCCAGGATTATGACTTGAAAATTATGATAAATTACGAACGATTAATTATTTTCACGTATTACCAAACGGAAATTTTTGCGCGAATTTTATGCTAAATGCATCCACTCGACGGTGTTGAAACATCTATTGATAAATCAAATAAATTTCTCGAAAAAAAAAGTTCTAAGTGAGCTTTCTGATCTATATCGAGCTGCGATACTCGTTAGCTTTATTAGGCTAAATCGCATATATTTTTGCAATAATCTTACATTAATTAAAAGTTAAACATACATACGAAAATCACGAAATATAAATAAATGTTTCTTTTAATACGGGTCAACGACTGTTAAATTGTTTTAGTCAATTCTAATAGAAATATTAATTATTGACTTGCAATAATACGAACGCACACACCTGTGTAGCCTAAATTCGAACTCGTTTCGCGGGGAAATTTTCACCCAAACCATTATATTCTCTTTTTTTTATATGGACTAGGTACCTAGTCGTATATGTTGTATTGAATGTAATAAATAACCGCGAAACGAGTTACGATGGTGAGTTGTCCATAAAAAGAATTTTGTATTTATTTTATGTAAAATGATTTTGAATCAGATTTTTGCGTTAAACGGTTCACGAGTTATTAATAATTTTATAGAAAGTTAATAAAATAGTCTTTTTTATGGAAAATTAGCAAAAAACTTTATTATATGGTAAACAGTTTCCCAACGGACAGGGCCACTTTAACAACCGCACACGTACGTAACTTTGCACACAGAAAGACCATTTTTTTGCTCACCGATCTTCAGTTTCCCAATAGATTTCGAAAAAAATGTCGAATTTCAATCTAGAGCCCACATTATTATTAATAGCCCACGGGGTGCAATAGTCTTAGGACGGTCCTGCCAATGGAAGGTGCATTGTTCTTTGGTTTAGGCACGTTGCGCATATCATACACACCCATAGAAAATGAAAAATATTCAATGGCACAGAAACAACCAGAAAAAGACAATGTTAAGCAGGAAGATACGAATTTGTGTGTCGAATCCAGGGCTGTGAAAATCCACAATGTATTGCTGAAAAACCCATAAATTCTCAACTGTCTCGCGCTCATATTGTGTGATGCGCTTTATGGAAAAACATACAATTACGACCGCGTTCTTTACTTACCGTACAGTCTGTGAAAAAGGATTGAAGGCACTCATATTTTTTTTCGATTTATAGATGTAAAAAATGACGAAAAATTTTCGTAAATTCTATTACATTTTTGGAATATATTTTTGTATTTTATTCAATAAAGTTAGCGTTTTTCATTATTCTGCTTATTTATTGAATGTAATGCATTTTTACCCACGTTCCCTACACGAATCAATATCTCTCAGAGAAGTAAAATTGCTTGGTCCTGCGATCTCACTAGATTTTTTTTCTTGTGCTACTATTTAAAGGTAAAGGTTTACGTTATAGGTCCAAAACAAGAATGTGTGTCGTCATGAAAAATGTTGGTTCATCCGAACGTTGTAGTAGCGTTTGCAATTAAATACCTATTAGTTTCCCAAGAATGTAGCCAGTAGAATATTCAATGTACAGATTAGTGCAATAGTAGAACTCAGACCTTTTTTTAAAAATCACAAGTTAATTAGAAAATGGTGTGAAATATTAAAAACATATTTTACAGTGCGAATATAATACGTAGAGTTTATGTAACTCGGAACATAAAAAAATTATAATTCCCATATCCGAATAGAAAGGCGTAGATGGACATGAACCAAATAACCGCGTTACCTTCCATGGTTTAAAATGCGATTAAACATGACGTGAAATTAAGTCCAAAAGATGGCCCTGCATACGTGTTCTATGTGTAAAAAATTCAATTTAATTAAATTCGTCATGTCAATTGTTGGAAACGGATTTATTTTTGGGACTGTCATGGTCTATTTGTCGATGGGATTTCATTGAAAAAAATTATAGGGTACCAATAGTTAACTATTGGGTATCATTATTCGGAAAAGGCCTTGACATTATTTCGTATAACGAACCTATCTACTCGTAATTTGCTGAGCAACAAACCGCGTAATAAAAAAAACAAAAGATTTCAACAATGATGACATGATCAGATAAAGTACCATCTTCAACTTTGATAATTGTAAAATAGCCTTTAATTAGAATACAATAATAAGATATTAATGATGGGAGACCCGATATTTTTTGAAACATGCAATTAGGAAAATTTTCATGCAGCAGCCCTAGATTGCGAAATCTGCTTACTTTAAAATGGATTTATATCGCCGCTTAAAGAACCTTTATTGGTTCAATTAAAAAAACCTGATCAATTATGTAATAGCCCATATTCTAGATCAAGTTCCAAAGACCCGGCAACATTGTACCTCGAATCTCGTTTTTCTTTTTCTTCTTCTTCTTCTTCTATACGCAACAACAAAACAGTTTTGCACAATGCCATCACGAGATAATGACGGCCGTCATCAATGTCCTTAAAACCGTAACGAGAGGGTTCTTCAAGTGAAAGCAAAAATTCAGTGGCGTCTTAATTGGACTTCTCAAAAAATTAATGACGTATAACATATACGATAATAAAAAAATTATATATGTTTGGAAGTTTTTTTTGGGCATAATAATTAATTAATGGAAATTTAATGTACGTCACTGAATAGTAATTAAGTAACCACGTTCACAGACGTAGTGATCATCACTATTGTGATGATTTTCTAAAATGAAATTAAAACAAACAAAAGCGTGAAGAAATTCTTGAATACTCTGAACGCAACACGGAGATTGGCTATTGTCATTTTTTTCGAGTTCATTTGTTACTTTAAGACACGAACAACTTGATTTTTAGAATGTCGAGGCGCACTTTCACCAAGAACGCGTTGTGTATTATTATTTTATTGTTTACCAACGCTCATACATAATTCTTCTTCTTCCTTATTAGATTTAAACAAAAGGGAAAACCACATTTAGTCGCCATATATTGGCATTTTCATGGATATAACGATCGATAACAATAAAAGCGTGAGCCAACTTTCACGGAAACAAACCTCAAAGGTGACAAATGTGACTTAATTCTTCTTTAATTTATTACGGTTCACATTTTGTTTCGTGCATATGATTTAATGTGTCGTAAGTATTGACATTGAACTTTCCCGTTACAGGTCGTCCGGTTTACATGAACGTTGCGAACAGTTATTTATTAAACCGTACAGTAAATTAACGTGCAACAATCAAAGGAAGAAGATTCCCTCGATCACGAATTTCTTTGGCACGAATTTAATTATCATCGTTATTTTATTATTCAATAGGATGTGCATATTTTTATCTGTTTTTCTACGTCAATCATGATTATGCGAATTTCAGTTTTAATGCGCTATTCTTAAGTTTGAATTTAAAAAAAATATAACTCTTAATCAAATTGGCTTATGACTGTTAATTTTAAATGCCATAATTTTTAAAAGACGAAGAATAACGATTTTCAAATTTAATGGCGCCATTACATAAATTTCCATTCAGGTTTATTTTAATATTTGTTTAGTATGAAATGTGCCAGATTTTGCTGGACAATAATTGGACAGATAATAAGAAACATATGCATTTATTATAAATTGGTTTGCTGTGACATAACCATACTTTTTCTATAATTTCAAAATTCAGTTAATTTCAAACCACACATTTTTGAGTTGATCCAAGAAATCTACAAGCACGTGGCTACACAAGAAAGTTAAATATTTAATTTGGTGAGTAATCATTTGTTATCGCTTTCTTTTCAAAGGTTAGAAGCCATTTTACTGTAGTTGAAATTCTATAATTCGAATTTTAACGAAGCGACAAAATGTCTGTATATTTTAAGTTAAGTAATTTTTAAGTTTAAGTTAAGTATAGTAAGAATCGCTCATTGTTATGCATAAAGAATGCAATATGTTATTTTGAATTGTGGAGGTTCGAGTTGTAGAAACTTGACTATACTTTATTTCATCTTCACTTATTTAATAATACAAATTTTCATTTTGAACAACAGTTCATTTATAAAAACGAATTTTTAATAGTTGCCAAAACTAATATGGGGCATTCTTCCATATTTTTATAGCCTTCATAATGGTTTGTAGGCAATAAGTAATAAAAAAAGTCTGTACAAAAGAATACCGCAGATTCCTGTGGCTGGACTATCACGAGGTTTAATCAGCAGAAAAACGATTATACACCGTACAATATTTTCTAGTCCACTAACTTGCTAGAAATATAATTGCGGCTAAAATTTACTATATGAAGGAAAGCTAATCATCTTATTTCTGTAGTGACAACGTCAAACGAAAATCTTTCTGTTGATCAGTGCAATCCGTTATACACAATGTGTATAATATACCAAGCCTATAAATGATGGAATTGACCAGTTCTTATTATGATGACCCTACATTTCCAAGAGTTTTATAGTAGTAATTCGCATATTTGCTAGTAAACCATCCGTTTAATATTATTTGATATGGCAATCCGTATAGTCTTCAATTTAGAGCAAACATCGTCATATTTCCAAGATTACTTAGTACCCGGACATGGTCTTAGGCGTCTCTAATAAATTTATAGTCATTATAATCAAGAAGCGAGTAACAACAGGGAGATTATTTTTGGACGCGTCCTTTATTATAGATGCAAGCACTTTGTAGTTGGAGTGAAATAATATTTCACTCCAACTACAAAGTGCTTCTACTAAACCATTCATCCTCGTACCAGTTAATGTAATTCTCATCATATCATTTAGAGACACTCGGTATAATGTTTATTCAACAGGAAGATAAATTGTAGACATGATATCTTTAATCAAACAAAAGTAACTTTTAGAAAAATAAATTTGAAATGATGCCTGTAATTACCCATTTCCGAATTGTTTCTGCTTAATGAGAGACTAATTTATATAAAAATTTAATGCCTGAACATGTAAATTTAACTTCTCATCTCATAGATCAATAAATGTATTTCCATAAATAGGTATTAAACATTGCAAATCTACATTTGTCCTTAATTGTAAATGGTATTGTGTAAAAATTGCAATATGTTTAAAGTTTTGCACGACCCAATTCATAGGGCATTTCGCACGGTTAACTTTCTTGGAGTAAAAACTCATTGAGTAACAAATTAGCCACTCACATGACATAATACCATGTTATAAATTAATAAAAAATATATAGAAACACCTACTTACCAAAATTAGCAAGAGGAAAAACAGAAAAAAATTCAATCACCAGTAAATAAATATTTAAAAATTACCTGGTCGTCGGTGTAGTACCATAAATCGGCGTCTAACAGTACCACTCTCACTCTCTCTGATTCTTTTGATTCGCGGTTTTGATCGCCCGCAGACACGATACTAGACGGGATTGATGATGATGGTAGTAGTAGAGTAGTAGTACCCTTATGGTAGGAGTACCATCCAAAAGCCACGTAACATCTCTTGAATCAAGTAGGTTAGTGTTTACTATTGAGAGTGTGCTGGGTGATTCGTCAACTTAACAAGTCAAAGAAATATAATTTGGCCTTCGTCCTGCCTAAATTTTTTTAACCGTATTCGAATCATAAAAAAATAAGTAGTGAACGTTTATTTGAGCGCGAGGGACATTGAAAATTGCATTGATTTGTGAATGACACAATATTTAGGAATCAATGAAACCAAACCTGCCTTTAACATGATTTATTATGTATCGTTTGAATAATAAAAGAAATCTGAAGCCTTTTTCCTGTTAGGTACGCTAATTTTCAACAAATCATCTGTAGAAACTTCTTTAGGTGCCTCTCCAGCTTTTTTGATCCCCAAATTTAATTTAGGAGTTGTAATTCTTTTTGGAGTTGTTGACAGTCTCTTGGGACTTGGGGATACCAATGAACTTCTAGATGATGGACTAAAAGCTGTAGAAATCTTTAAGTGGGATGCTGCTAATTTTCGTGCGGCCGGAGACATTGTTGCCAAACGATCAATAGCTGAACTATTTGGTCGTCCAGGAGAAGGCCTAAATAAAATGACGTTAAACCCTATAAACTTTAGGCAACACAAATGCTTACGTTGTGCTATATCGAGCTTCCATTGAATTTTTTCGATTCCTTTTTTTCTCGCTAACTTTTTCCGCTAAAGCGAAAGCAATTTGTTCTCGACGTGGCGGTTCCGCCATTTTGAAAGCAGGACCTTGTGATCTGTGCGGTACAGGACTGTCGCTTCCATCCAAACGGAAAGGGGTACCTTCTATTTCGCCCCAAGTCATTAGAGGAGTTCCTAAAATACTTGGAGATGGTGATGGTGTTCGTACTAAACTGAATCCTCCTATTTTTGGAGTTTCGGGTTTAAGGAGCTCTTTGCCATCAACGCCAATTTTTCCATCTAAAACCTAACAAAATATTATAAATAATGTATGGTTATATTGTTATGACCTATGTGTTGTAGTCGGAGAGATGGTCTTTATTGTTGAATATATGGTCAAGGAAAAAGCTGGACTAGTTAAGTTTAGTCATTTAATTTAAATTGTCAACGTTGCGGAAGCATGGTATACTTCCTTCATCAGGGTCCTACAATACAGATTTGGAAAATGAGATTAGATCGCAGATGGCTTTAGACTTCAAACATGCGTGGATGGACAAACAGAATTACCTTAAACTAGACTGAAAATTGGTGTATAAAAAACTGTCCAGACTGGCAGCGTAAGTTTAAAATATTATGGATAATATGGATAAAATATAGACGATAAAGACTACAATATACTTATATTATCATAATATCTATAAGAATTAATCTTTTTAAATATAATTTTAGATTTCCAGGTTTTAATACTGATACATTAATGTAATTCAACATCATTTTAAAGATTTGTCAATTTAGTGTACTGATTCGAATCCAGGTTAATAACGTGTATTCTGTGTACTCTTTATCGTTTGCATTTTTATCCATATTTTAAACTTACGCTACCAGCCTGGACAGCTTTTTAAACACCAATTTTCAGTCTTTCAGTTTTCTAGTTTAAGGTAATTCTGTTTGTCCATCCACGCATGTTTGGAGTCTAAAGCCATCTGCGATCTAATCTCATTTTCCAAATCTGTATTGTAGAGTCCTGATGAAGGAAGCGTACCATGCTTCCGAAACGTTGGCAATTTAAATTAAATAACTAAAGTTAGCTAATCTAGCTTTTTCCTTTGAACATATACCCAACAACAAAGACCTTCTCTCCGATTATAAATAATATTATTTGATTTAAAATGTAACTTACTTTTGCCTGATTTTTTGCAAGTTCGCTTATGGTTTCTTTACTTTGCGTTTCATTAAAAGGGTTCAGCTTCAACCTGGTATTCTCATGTACAATTATATGTCTCTCTTTAATCTTTTTGAGCTCATCTTCATTAGTTAATTTCACCCCATCGGGATTGTACATTAGTGTATTCTTGTTTTTGTAACTAAAACAAACTTTTTACATACAATCTATCTTTTAACTAATAAATTGTTACCTCCAAGTGTTTACAATGAAAGGTTTCTCTGGTAAAGCCGCCTGTTGTTCTATTGAAGGCAATGCCATCATTTTCATCATATTTGTTTCACTACTATCCTGAACTGCGAAAAGATATTTATACTTTTCTCTGTGTTTTTGTTCACTTTTCTCTATAATATCTTCAAAGCTTTCATTGTCTTGAGAAGTGTGAGAGTTTAAATACTGATCTAAACTTAGTTTTGATTTTGACTCTTCATGACTTGACTCTTCAACTATTTCGGGATTGTCTAGTGGAATATCATCTTGAGAGTGATGAATGTCCAAAGGAGTTTCAAATGTTGCAGGGCTGGGAACTAATGATTTTCTTAAAAATATTTTTTTTGATTCTCGAAGTTATACTTACTTCTTTCTATAGGTTTTTTGCCACTATATTTCATGTACAATTCTCGCAATCTAATCGTATCATTCCTTTCCATGGCGTCCAAATAATCATTCTGAGCCTTGATTTTCTCTAAGTCAGGGAAAAAGTCTCGTTGAATAATCTTTCCAATTTCCTTAAACAGGGACTCGATTTGCACTACATACTTTTTAAAACCCTAGCTTAACTATTTCACCTCAACATAGGTTTCCTCATTAAGCACTTTCATTTTGCGTCGTTTTCTTGGCAATCCGGAAGGCCTCTTGAATATTAATTCTTTGTGTACAGTTTCCATCACTTCTAAGGCCTGGTGACCTGGAGTATTTGTTATGGAGTCGCTCATAATAAAATCTACAAATAATAATATTATACAAATTTATATTCTGTTATTTTACAACTTTTATAGGTTAGCTTCCCAAAGTTGCAAGAGTGTCAAAGTCAAAAAATTGACAAAGACGTAGGGTCGGGTTTGCATTTTAACTAATGTACTGCAGTTATCATGATTGTACTAAAATCTTGCAAATGCATGAATTTATTTAATTCTAAAATCAACTAATTAAATATTTTTTAATTATTTTAATTATTTCCTTTCAGTTTTTCTTAAGCTGATTATAATTGATTAAAGTAATGCATTTTAAAAAAGATTGCTTGGGTAGGGCATATTTTACAGTCTCTGCTTAAATATAATGTATTTTTTAAGAGGGATTAATAATATTCCTTAGCAGATTCCAATCTGAGTTAATTTCATGGGTAATTTTATATAGGGTGTCCTAAAGTGACTGGACTAACTTAGAGCTCCAGAATTATAACGGCTATCGGCTTCCGACAAAAACTGACTTACCTATAACATTTCCCAAATCGTATAAATAATTAAGTGTAAATTTCTACAATATTGCCAATTTTCAAAAATTTAATCCCGCCAAAATATTTTTTCGTGGAACCCTGTATGTTATTGTGGCTCTTGACGGACCTTTCAATTCTCTACTTAACCCGTTTTAAAAAATTAAAATCGGTTGGGTCAATGTCAACAAGCTTTAATAATTAAAAAAAAAGTATCTCCATTTGTAGGAGTAATGCAATTTGGTCCTTCACTATAGTTTTATTTCTTATTTTTTCTAATTATTTCGTAATTGTTAATTTAGTTAGTTCTAAATACACACTCTGTTTATAGGCAAATTTTTAATACTAATTATAAAAGAGTCATAATAACATGCAGGATTCAACTAAAAAAATATTTGGATGGTGATTAAGCTTTTAAAGAATTAGTAATACCGCAGAAATTTACACTTTACTATTGAAAAATCCTGAAAAAATGTTATAAGTTTGTTTTTGTTTCTCTCTTATAATTCTAGAGTTATACCTAATAGTCCGTTTACATCTTTAGATTTTTTGTTTCGATTTTCTTTTCGATATTTTATTGTATTTATTTTACATGAAAATATGACGTGTCAACCATTCGATTCCGGAATCGAAACAAAAAATCTAATAATGTAAACAGGCTTTAAGCCTATCAAATCATTCTATATATTAGAATGTCAATTAATCAAATAAATTAGCAATTGAATTGAAACTGTACAATAATGCATTTAGTACAAATAGATATACATAAAACAATCGAGTGCTGAGTTTAGTAGTAAAGCAGTAAATTCCATTACAAATCCTTTCTATTTATGAAATTAAGTGACTGTATGTTCCCATAGATGGCGCAAATATAGATATTTAACAACTCATCTTTTTGAAATCTAAAATTCTTCATTGTATTTTCGAATTCGACAAAACCAAATGTCAAAAATAGCACATTTTAAATTAAAGAAATAAATTGTGAACAGTAGCGTTTTGTTTCGAATAATAAGAAGCCATGAAAAGAAGAAATAAAAGACGGTTATGGCTTTTGGCCGCCCAACAAACGCGCGGATGTCGCGGTCGTATGTCTTTCATAGCCCTCTTACGAGGCGCGAATAAAATGTTTAGAGTTTACTTTAAATCGAGGAAATATTCGTTTTATGGAAATTTATATTGGTCTCAGCCCAGAGTCGAGAGGAGCGGAGGAAGAAACACGTGTGACTCCCAATAATAAGACTTCGTCGAGATTTTGCGTTAAATAAACAAAAGTGTCGTAAAATCAAAGTTATTGACCTGCCAAAGATCTAAAACAGCAACACTGATTATCTCTATTAAGAATCCTCAAATTTTATCTACTTTTCTGTGTGTAAATCTTACTGAATTAGGACGGTTTGCCTGCAAGGAGGCCCTAAAAACGCCCATTAATCACGCCCGAACACAAACAACGTCACGCTTGTGTCAAACATATAGTAATTTCCAACAGAGTCAAGTGCTTCCAATATTTGTGTGGTACTCTGAAACCCTAGTATAGGTACCCAGATTTGTGTGGGAACTTCACGTTAACTAATTATCGTTCGATAAGACCAAGTCAAGTGGTCTAAGTATAAAGGTGAAGGTTAATAAGTGGCCGTGATTTTGTACGAAAAAGCCTTTTGTATCGACAACATAGAAAAAGTTGTTTTTTACTCGTTAAGACCACCATAATAGAAAAAGTATTTAAATCTATGTAGGTTCTAGACGATTGGGCACCCCCCTTTTCTAGCCATCAATCAAACGAAATGACACGTGACAACTCGTCACACGCTCACTTTTAAAAATGTCGCTCCTTCGCTAATTAATCATTAGGAGAAACATCAAGGAGCTCGCTGATGGCACCAGAGTAGTGTTTAGTATGTTTTTTTTATCTCATTCATTTTTATTTTTTGCAATGTGTCATGTTTTTTGAATTGTCTTAAAGTATTTAATCTGAAATACGTATGTATACATATATAATATATACATATTATGTATATAGTATAGGTACATATTAAAATTTTTTGTTTTTGTCCACTCTATACGCTTTCCACACTGTATATTTGACTTTCCTCAATTGTTATCGTATTAAATCTTCGTGAAAACGGCAGGTTGTTTATACTGGATGATCGCGAGCATCAAAGGAGACAATATTTTAACGTTTTCTTATTGTTTTATTTAAATTCAAATTGATCGAAGATATTTTATAAATCAATGCCCGACGGGCGCATAAAACAGGTCCAGTCAAAACAGGCCGTTTATCATTTCGAGTGTAATTTATGTTTGGGGCCGTTTTTCCGGCAGGACACCACACATTATTTCAATTTCTTTAGAGGGTCTTTCACTGAAAAATACAGCGTTGTTTAGAAAAATAATTACGGAATAGTAACGACTTATATAAGTCGTTAATTTTTTTTAAATATTAGAATTATTACATGAACTTGACCAGTTTTTAGGAATATTTTAAAGATTAAGCCTAAAAAACTAAATTGAAATACGTTTTTTCCTATAAAAAGAAGAAAATGAATTAAGAGGTTACTCTATGTATATGCAGTTCTTTGAACTGGTAAAGCCAGAAAGAATTTAAAATTCACAGTTTTTACAAAAAAAGGCTTTCATTCAATAAAATTTGTACAGAATGGTGTACAAAAATTATTAAATAAAAATATAATCCTATTAGCGTCGATGGAGAGAATAGAAACGAATGGTGTGCCAGATCACCACATCTGAATCCCTTAAATTTTTTTGAGGGATCATCTTTAATTTTAACAAAGCCCATAATTTTTAGGGCTCTTAATGCAAAGGATAATTCTTGAATTTTCTATCTGGTTTTGGCGCTCTTACAAGACTACAATAGTGGCCATTTCCAGTGATGTAGCAATTCGTCAAGTGCACTTAAAGCAAAAGGAATGATTATCATTCTAACTTAAGAGTAGATAATGTGCTGAAAGAGATAACACCAGTTAATGATAAAGCCCTTGATTTATATCTAATTTTTTAGAAGTTAGAAGGTCAACAATCAGTTGGACATTTTCAATTGAAAACGTTCAACTGATTATTGTATCATGATCATGAATGGCGTAAGAGATAAGCAAATAGTAAAGATCTAAGCATAGGTCAAGAAATAGCACGAAATCTTGCAATTGCTAGATGAATGGCCACGTGAAGGCTTAGGTAAAGAGAATAGAATAGTAAAGCACTAGAGAATATACCAAACTATGACCAACAACGATTTTAGTAGAGCCAGGAAAGATGTTTGATGCCTCAAATATCTTTTTAAAGATACCATTTTTTATATTTTTTAGCGATGAATTTATTTTGATGATCCCAAGATTTGATTCCTGTAATCAGTAGATCCGTGAAAATATGTTTCTACGAAGTTAAGGTCGTAAAATTATATCTGATACCATTTGTGTTAATTTATGATCAGAAATCTAGTGAATAGCCTACAAGTAAGCTTCCTGGCAGCTGCATCACAAAGTATAAGAACTCCACCGACTGAAGCATTACAAAATAACACTCGGAATACTGCTTTTGTGCGAAAAACTGATCCAAAGCTTATATCTGAAGGAATCACAATTTGGGGTAAAAATCTTTTGGAGTCCAGAGGATTTAAAAGAAGAAATGTGAGACTCTTCCTAAGATTGGCTAAAAACTCACCATGATTTGGAATTTTTGGACGGATCGAAGGTTGACAGAGATACTACTGCTGACTATTTATTGCAATTATATTATACCCTATGTCACGGGGCTGTTTTACCTCTATGTGGAATAACCTGCGGTCTTACGCTGCCAAAAACTTATTAGTAAATATTCCAACTATGGAATATTCCATCGTTCAACCCAATGAAGAAGTCTATTTATATGCCGCAAAATGAGTACTGTGATTAGGCCACTATGATTTAAGTTAAAAAAACATAAGTAGATACAATTGTGAAGAATTTTAGTTTGCGACATTGCATTTTAAGTAAATAAAACAATTAGATCAGTCTGGAAACTATGTATATCTGTCCCATGGAGCTTAATGGGTTTTGAATTATCCTGTCTATGTGTGTTTATTTTCGGGTTGAAATATTCAAAAGCGTTTTCCAAAGGCGATATGACGATTGACATGGTGCGTCGTCATTTTTTTCCTGGCAAAAACCACCTTAGGAACGATCACACGATGATTTATAACGTAATTATCCTCGTAAAGTGTAACAGTTTGAACAAAAAAAATGTTACGCGTAAAGGAAGTCGAAAATATTCATTTTTACAAAACTAAAAAAATATCATAGGATTACCATCCGTTAATTTGATTTTGCATGTTCCATAGATGCACGTGCATTAAGAGTAATAAGTCTGGAAACACGTTTTACGATTGCCATTTGCATGACTCTCGGATGAATGTATTCTAATAAATTCCGGTCTGGCGATTAAACGAACTTTCGCCCTTCGTTTTTTTTTCTATATTAATAAACCGCTCGTCAAAATTTAGCAGTGGGTAGGCTCCATTAATAAGTGAAGAGTTCCTGGACGAGATTCATGTGATTCAATGTACTTTGGAATTGATCCTAGATATCAATGGGATTTAAATCGGAAAACCGGCTCATCTGTAAAAAATTCAGGTTCCCAGACTTCTTGCTATTTTCGATGTTCCATAACCCAGAATAGTCTCTAATAATATGTTTACAATGACGCAACACTGGGGAATTTTTTGTCACGCGTTGTTGCTGATTATTCCAAAAATCGTAAACACATTGGAAGATTATGTATACATTGAAGCAACAAATATTAGAAGTTTTTTGTTATTGTTCCTATTAACCCTTTGCAGCCAGATGTATTATATTTTTATGTACATCAAACACTTGTGTTATAGTATTATTTATGTCGTACAGCCAGTTAAACTGACAAAACATGCTTTTGATTTGTGGTTAGCTCAGCAGACCAGCAAGTCGCAAAGGGTTAAAAGGCGACATTTTATTTCTAGAAACATTTCTTCACAGTGATGTTCACATCACAACAGCACAAATGCTGGAGCAAGTTGAGTCTGCAAGAATGAAGTTAAAACGGTGATATGCAGTTGCTGAATGTTTTAAAGCAGGAGTTCTTAAACTTATGTAATTCGAGGATTCCCCCTTAAACAACATTTTTTTGCGGACCCCTTGCAACATTTTACGAATTTCAGGGCAACCAAAATTACAAACTAAAAATTGTTTGTACTATTACTTATGTAGATCATTTAAGTTTTAGAAATTTGTAGTGGCAATAGTCACGTGATAATCGCAACGTATATTTGATTTTATATTAGATGGGGCATAATCAAGTAACAAAAAATACAAAAAGTCTTGACCGTGTAAGATTTTTATTGAGTTATTTGAATAAAAGCAGAAAATTTTGGGATGTAATGTTAGTGTCAGAATTGTTTCGCGGACCTCCGATAATGTCTACGCAGACCCCTAGAGGTCCACAGATCACAGTTTAAGAATCCTGTGAAGTTTAAGAATGCTCTAACGAATGATGATTTATTTTCAAAATATGTCATTAATGGTAATGTTCACAACTTCTTATGGATGTCTGGGACTGACATGGACTGTTAGTTGCATCACATTGCACTGAAAATTGAAAAAGAATATACAAATCAAAAATGACATCAACAAACATCGTAACACATGACAAATTTCGATCGGTAGTTGCTTTGCCTGTTTTCAGTAACAAAAATGCATTTGTTTCAGCCTGTTGAAAGTTTCTCTTTGAAGTTTATCACTCAAAATGGAAATAAATGACATTGAAGTTATAGCAACAATGAACATTTGCTGCTATAATTTTAAGAGACATCTAGAAATGTTTTCGAAAACAAAAAATAGAAATACAAAAGCTGTTCTATATAACTCTAGTAGAGGCTAGTAGCTAGTAGCTAGACTTAAGTAACAACTGGAGAAACATTGTTATAAATTGCCGCGGACTCACTACTTTGAAGTTTACCGTCTAAAAGAAAACAAAAAACAATAAGTTTTGTTCACAGGAGCGGAACCAATGAGAAACATTTTCAAGATATAATCAACGTTTCTAAATAAACATGGAACATCATCAAGAAGTTCCTTAATGTTGCTTCAGCGTAGATATATTATTACATTTGTATTACATTGGTTTGCAGTGGAAATGGAATCCTTAAAAAATGTCTTGACCTTAAATTTTGGCAGTATTATTTTATTTAAAAATTGTCAATTTTGTATACTGCGGGTAATAATTTAGTTTTTTCATCTGAAAGAGTATTTTAGCGATCGTGAGCTGCCATAGTAACTCTAGCTCTTCCAACTCCTGATTGTTTCGCAACACATTTAGTCTGATTGTAACTAACAATTAACTAATAAAGACATCACATTTGGTAATATATTAACCCATTATAGCCCAGCGTTCTCATTTGAGTACAGTTATAAGAAGTTATATCAGGACATCTGCAATCATGTAGATATTCTGAGATGACTTCATACGGCTGTACTCAAATGAGTACGTTGGGCGCTAATGGGTTAAAATGTTCGCTGAGATGTACTTGCGAAACTACAATCTCAATGCTGCGGCACTTAACTTTCTTTTCGGCATTTTAATGATTATATCTTTTATTTATTTATTGCAAACGTGCAAAGAATGTAGTTTCATTTATTATGAAAACCACTTTACTACATCATAGTAAAGCTATGAATGCATTATATTCTTAAATTCATTAAAAAAAGAATCATGCCGGTTGCCTATATGATATCATGACGACATTGACGTATCGGCCATATGGTTGCAGCTGAGCCGCATCTGGGCTCTAAGTTCGAAAATTTATCAAAATATTTTATAGTGAAGTGTGTATATTTTTAAAATCGGGGAACAAAATCCTCGACTAAATGAAAAATCACCCCGTGAACAGATAATAAACTTTTTTCGGATTAGCACATTTCGAAAGGGAAAAGAACGCTTTTTCATATATTATGGTATCACACAGACATTAGCTTACTGTAACTATGTAATAACAAACGAGAGTTATTAGCACACCCTCTATAATGAAATGAAATAGTGCATGGCCAACTTATTCCAGTACGTATGTATCCAGTTACTTCCTAGTCATTTATCATTTTTTTTCTTACCCTGTTTAGACAAACAACTTCCCTAATGACCCGCATTTCGGTCGTAAATATTTTTTTTACCTACGTAAAATCTGTCATTTTCTTAAAAATGACTATTGACACTTAAAAATTGATTGCCTCTTTTGTTTCATTCCATCTTTGGGTGGTCACATCCAATGAATAGAAGGCCTTGCTCTGTTTTTTTTTGATGGAATTTAAATTGAAAATTCACTGGTTTCGGTATAAATAAATATTTATTTAAAAAATATTTCTTACAATCGTAATTTCCCTTTGGCTAAAGCATTTTATCTAAAAATAACACAGAAAAAACTAAAATTATGAGGCACTTAAAGGTGCCATTTCGAATACGAGCTTTATTAAGGCACAATTTTTGTACGTAATGTAATACTTGTTTTTTCCACCCCCCTCCCGCGTTAATCTATCTCGGACTAAACTCGTAACCACCGCCATTTTGATGTGAACTCAAGGTGGCTCCTCTAAAATTTCCATTGTTTCCATAGAAGCTTTGATGGTGATGATGATGATGGGCCGGAGCGTGATATCCTCCATAAACTCCTCTTCCAAAATTCGTTGTTCTTTTGTCATTACTGTACACCGTATTGTAATTATGCAAAATGTTATGTGGATGATAGACAGGACCGTAATTACAAATATCAGCGGGATACGGTTGGCCAATGGCACTTAAAAGATTCAAACTTGGTTGCGTGTTTGTGGCTTGGTAACGATTTTGGAACGAAAGCGGTGACGCAGGCATTGTTTCCGATTGTTGCTGACTCGGAACCATAGATTGACGTTGTTGTTGTTGTTGTTGTTGTTGTTGATCAGGTGATGTTGTTGGATCGTCATCTGAAAAAAACAAAACGATAAAAAAAACATTTGATGAGTATGTTTACGCGATGGTAAAGTAAGCTTTTGTTTTTAACTTAAACAAAATCTAGGTGGCTGGTTTATTGTAAGCGATTGTCGGGTTGTTTGACTGGCCGATTTTTGACGAGAAGTTAATTTTGGGAGATCAGAAGAGATTTTGTTTTTTAATGGAATTTGACGGATTGTTTATCTGGGGCGGCTAATTGGAATAAGAAAGAATTTTAGAATTTGGTGTGGTTTATTTTACAGGATTTTAGTGGTTTTGGAAATTTTTGAGTTGCAATGTAGGGGAGAAGAGGGTTATTCGGAAAGAAAGTAACAAAAAGTAAAGTAGATGGTACCACTGAAACAAATCATTTTTATAATAATAGACGTTAGTTCATGTTATGTGTTTATTTAACAAAAGTACATTTTCCTAGGTCAGGCATTATACTCTTAAATTTTTTTGTCTAAATTAAAAATTTTGTATCGATTAAATTTAAATATATGTATAACTTAAAACAAATATGTATAAGATTGGATAAAAACTAAAAAAGTATAATAACATATGGTACATCTTATCTCAAATGATAAAATTTTATGCCGCACGAGCTTTATGGTGTACCCTGTATAATTGAAAGTATTTTTAGATTACAAATCTGGAAAAATTAAATAAATATTGTTTTTATATATTTTCTCTAGGATTAACAGTGATTAAGGCATCGTCCGTGAATGCCTTACTGGCACACCTTGTATATTTTATTTTTTCTTCATATCTAGTCTAAAAGTGTAGTTATTGAGCTATGGTTAGACTTCACACAAATTCTTATACACAGCATCATTTGTTCTTAGATTTATTTTAATATTCCTTATATAGGAGTAGTTTAGGACAGACTTATTGTAATTCCGGTCTGTCTAAATGCATATTTACCTTAGTACATTTTATCTTAGTTTGGGGATAATTTGTTTCAGTATGTCCCGGAATGGACTGCACGATAGGATAAATAGACCAAATATATCAAAAATATTGAGAATATTTTTTGAAATCTTGGTCTCCTTGATTGGAAACGAACATTTACAAAATTTTATTAAAATTGGATCTTTTATAAGTCCGGAGTAAGTTATAAATAAAAACCTTAAAATGTGTAAGATCAACGTACCCTTATTTAAAAATTAAGAAAAAAATATTATCAAAGAATATTGTTCTAAGTCATACTTACAATAATTGTAAGCATATACATCCATTCCCTAATTTTCACGGTACTTAATTTACACAGTTTTTCTTTGAAACGGTTTTTAAATGAAAAAAAATATTTTTTTTTGGGTTTTGATTGTTTTACATTACGTGATTTATGAATAAAAAGAATATTATGTTAATGAATGCAACTCTTTAATAGTCACCTAGCACACCCTTTTCAAAACCTCAATGGCAAACGACAATCAGTCAGTTGTACGTATGAATGTTAGTTCTCGTTTTACAGGGTTTCGTTTTGCACAATTTTTGTAGGAACGTATCTGCCGTGCGAATCGAGGGATGAGTGTAATAATAATAATAATAATACGTACAATAATAGTAATAATTATAACTCGAATTATTAGAGTATAAATATAGAATATCAGATTATTACTTGTATATTTTTTTTCTATGAAATAAAATAGATTATTAGAATTAGTTATTAAGTTGAATAGGTATTTACAAATTTAATGAACTAATCAAAAACCACTTATTGTACAATATAATTGTGATAGTAGTTGTAAAAATATTGTTAGTAATTACTTGTTTTCTCGTACCTGACCTTAACTTTTATACATATGTACAGGGAGGGCCGTTTATCTTGGGACACTACCTTATCTCAAAAGCCGCAAGGTTTAGAAAAAAAAATTTCATATAAAAGTCATTCAGTTTTTCATGGATTTTTATTTTTTAATATGTTCGAACATACAGGGTGGTCCAAAAGGTCGTGGCGTGATAAAAATATATTTTTTTAAATGGAAACCCCCAATTTTAATGACATTTTTGGATTCTCTATCAAATTTTAGGCCCACTTTATATTATGTGTTTTATGTTTAAAATTTACCATTTCGAAGTAATTCCGGAAAATTCGAAAATTTTGACACCTACAAGTTCCCACGAAATTCGGTATTTTGCGCTAACCGCTCCGAATTTTGGAATCAGTCTTTTGAGGCTCCAAGAAGACTTAATAAGCCACGTTTTGACGTATTTGAATTTTAGAAAAAGTCTTCCACTACCCCCGAATTAGGCCTCCGAATTTGCATGATTTCAAACCTCAATAACTTGCTTATTTCAAATGGAATGCCCCAATTTCTTTCACGGCATCGTGTTCACAATTCAAAAATCTACAACTTTTATTAACATTACCCTATCCC